>JABUQX010067061.1:20000-30752 GCA_015478945.1 Trachelipus rathkii | reverse complement strand
AGAGAGTCTTTCGTATTTTCTTCTGATTCTGTTTCGAAATTTTCAGTTTTAGGGCAGTAGAAAATTTGTTTATAAACGTACTTTTGAAAACATTTAACATCAGAAAATAATTATATATATATAATATATATATATATATAAATATATAATAATAATATAATATATATAATATATATATATATATATATATATATATATATATATATACATATATATATTAAACATAACAACGCTAAGAAAACCGCAAATTGAAGTAATATACTTTAGGTGAAAACTTAGGAAATAACATTCCCCTCTCAAGGCCCCCCAAGAGGTTATGCGCATCAGAAACTGCGGCAGACCGACATGTGGTACTGATGTGTAGAGGTCCTAATGCATGAAAAATGTACAATATTCATTCTGCCCTTATGTTACGTTAATAGTAGCATAACGGGTGTTTGCTATAAACATAACTTACAGCTACCTGGAAGCGACTAACATTATTGTATGATGACAGGAATGACATGGCCGTTCATCTACTGAACTACACCCCAACAGAAACACCTCACCAACAACGTTTGGCGTCTGCGTACGACGTCGGGGAGACGGTACCCTCCCGCTAGTTCAATCGTGTGGCATCTGCTCGACCATAGCTTCGTAGAGGATCCGTCTGTCAATGTATCACAACAGTCCTCCACACTACTAGTGTTGGCGGCATCTATGCACGTAAGCCCACCCACAGTGTGAAATCGTCGGAGTACAACCTCCATTCTACCAATTGTGCTACAAGCCCTTGCCGCCGACTATGCAACCATGTCTAACTTTATTAAAGTTTTCTCTCATCTACACAGACTCCCTTCCTTTCGATGCTCCTCTTCACAGGATGAATGTATCTTTACCACGACGGCTATTCAACTCCAGAATAGCACGTATGGAATACGAAACCCGCATAGATATAGCCGACTGCACCAACACCGTTCTCCTTCAGCATTATGCAGATTGTTGCCAACACCTGTTAGTCCCGGCACTCTCTCCCCCATATACTAACAGTGCTCTACCATACAGTTCCTGCAGACGACGATACAGAGAGCCAGTCTCTGATCCTAGCCGGCCGTGCTCCAACAGTATCTGGTTCCAGCATTCCCTCCCCCCACTTCTCATCATTCTTCGGGTACACCTCACGGGTCGAACTCGCAACAATATAGCCAGGGAGATTCCCGTTGCCTCACCTCAGTCGCCGGATCGACCCCTTGACTTCTACCTATGGGGCAACGTTAAGAGTATGCAACGCCCGTAGTCAATACAACGGATCTGACCTGCACAGAATACAGGCGCTTCAACCTCATAAACCAACCCACACTGCTCGACACTGTTTCGTTGCTACGTCGATATCAAGCGTGTGTCCTCGAAGGTTGACACATTGAACATGCAATGTAACCGCATCAATAATAAAATGCTTTAGGCCTGTACACGTGTTTCATTTGTTTTACCTACATGTACATGTCCGGCGCAACTCGTCCGATGCGAAAACACCCCTCTAAGGATCGGGTAGTCATGTTCATTTAACGAAATGTGTTACCTACACATACCTATCTACGCACAATTGCGTAATCTGAAACACGGATATATATATATAATTAATATATATATTATATATATATAATATTATATATATATAATATATATACTAAATTATATAATAAATTATATATATATAATATATTATATAATATAAATATATATATATATATATATACTATATATATCATTCATCGTTAGTGTTCCATTTTTCCTTTTCTCGAAGCACTTTTCGAGAATTGCTTGCTCTGCTTTACAAGAGCGTTGGTGATGCCTTCCGCTTCATTTTCTTTTTTAATCCTTCTTTTTCAAACATTCGTTGTAAACTCTTCAATATGGTTTAATTTTATAAATGGTTCTGAGCCGTGAATGTAACTCCCGTTTTCGAATAATTCATGCTACAAATTTCACTAACAATTCAGTTGATATAGATAATCATTAATCCCATTCAAACTAGATGTAATTCCATTATAAAATATTCTATTGAATATTGCTTAACAGTTTCACCATAACCTTCACTACACTAAAACCAATAAACAAACTTAGGGTCTAAAATAGGGGATTTAATGACGATAATGAATCATCATCATATTCGCATCTCTTGTTATTTAACATTGTGGGCAAATGATTTGTATATCTAAATATTCTTTATTTTTCGCAAAATTTCGATACGAATATGACTAATAAAACTAAAAAGTAATGCAATATCTCGAATACTGAATACGAAAAATAATATTAAAGCTGCATAGTCATATGATTCACATACCTATATTATAAATATAAAATATATATTAAATTACTATATATAATATATAGTAATATATATATTATAATATATTATATTAATATATAATTTATTTATAGTTCCTATATATATATATATGAGCCACCAGTGTCATAGGGTTGCCCGAGTGTGGCTTAACTAAATATAATATTATTATATATATATTAAATACTATACTATATATAATATATTATTATATAATAAACTATGTATATATATATATTATTACTAAAATATATATATTATGAAGTATATAATATTAATAATAATTATTATATAGAAAAAATAATATAATATTATTTAATATCAAATAAAAATATATAATACAAATACTAAAAATTATTATTATATATACTAATAGATATATATAATATAATTATTTATATCTAAATATTAATTATAATATATATACATAATTATATAAATTATATAATTATAATATAATCACTATTATATATATATTAGATAATACATTTCATATTATTCATAATCATAGTATATCAGTGGCCGCTCGACGTGTCAAAATCTTCAGTAGCCACATATCAACTTATATATAATATATATATTAGACTATAAATCTAATATAAATATACTAATATATCATAAGTAGTATATCCAAAATACAAACCAACTATATAATTACTAAATTTTACTAATATAATAGGTCATATATATATTTATATATATCATACTAATATATAATTATATTAATATATTCTTATTTAATTTATATATATATAAATATAAATATCATAATATAATTATATATATTTAATTTTACCATATCATATAATATATATATTAATAGTATTTGAATATATTATATATATATATATTCATATAATAAATATAAGTATAATATGAGGTATAATAATATATAAATTAATATACTATATATATATATATTAAATATATATAAAATCAATTTTTGTTACTACATGTATTATAAGAAATCAATTTTTCTTCTTTTTTAAAATTTTTTTTTAAAAAATAACTTCTACTAATCGCAGCATATCACAAAGTTTAAGCCCTAGCCTTAAGAAATCGAATAATTTTTACTCAGAAAGGATAAAAATAGTCACTATCGACTATATAAAAAGGGAATCGATATAATCACGTCGTGGGCTAAAAGAGACCTCGAACAAAATTTATATATATAGTTAAATATTTATAGATTTAAATAAAAATAATCATTTAATAAAATATAATATAATAATATAAATATAATATTAATATTAAAATAAGCATATTTATATATAAATATAATATTGCTGAAGTAATAATATAATTAATCATAATATATATTATATTAAAATTAAACGTCGCTAACATTTAAAAAAATATAAACATATATTATATTATATTAACCCTATACAATATATAATAAAATATATATATATATAAATAACTAATTATAACCTATATATAATATATTATATAAACTAATATTATATTATTATCCATATATATATTATATAATATATATAATATAAAATAATATATTATATATCATGTATTATTAATATTATATATAGTCATAATATATAATATAAGCTGACTTTTAATATTTTGGTTCACAAAAAAGAGAGTAGGCGTTGCCTACTCTGTCCACCCCCAAAAGCCGCACTTATTATAGATATATAATTATATAACCTAAAATAATATAATATAATTAATAATATGTAATATATATATACTAATATTAGTTTTATAAAATAAATTATGTATAATATATATATATATAGTATATAATATATATATAAATTGAGGCACAATCCTACTCCGCTAGATAGGCTCTGCCGTGCACGGCTAAGGGTTAAACTGTTAAATAAATATATATATAGTATATAATATACATATTATATAATATAAAAAAAATATAATAATACTATAGATAATATATATACCCTTTTATATATTAAATATACATATACAATATATAATATATAAATACTACCTATATTTATATATATACCTCCATATAAATATAAATATATATAAATAAAAATATATAGCTTATTAATTTATATATATAGTATATATAAACTATATATAATATAGATATAATTATAAATTAAATAAATAAAATAAAAAAAATAGAATCAAAAACAAAAAAAATAAACCTATAAATTATATAATAATATATATATATTGACTATATATTTAATATAAATATAATATATAAGTATAAATATATAATATTATATCAATATATATATATATATATATAAATAAAATATATAATAAATACTATATTATAATATACATAATATATGTTACTAATATATTAGTATATATATAATTTCAATTTAATATAATATTATATAAAATATACCTTAATTATTTATATTTATTTATAATAATATATATAATAATAAAATAAAACACAGATATAATAATGATATAAGAATACATATACTAACCTAATATCTATAATATATTATATATATTACCCTCTATCTTTGCGACGTACGTTAGCACCACTATGCTTGTCTATAGTTAGCTGAACAAATAAGATCAGTGAAGCTTGGCATCCACATCTATAATATTGCTTCCACTACGTCAAAGCACAAGGGGTCCATTTTTCTCTGCATTGAAAACTTAATTTTGATTAGTAGAAAACGTAACTCATCCAATTAATGATCTAATTGAAATGTTTTCAGTTGATTCGTTGTTTCTTGAACCAATTACATCCATACTGGGAAGCCTAATTTGAAGTACGTTCGGATAAAAAACAATTTTGAAATAACCAATCAATCTAGAGAACACGCACACCTAACATTATTTGTAACGAATTCTCACCTCCTATCATCTTTTTTATATAGAACATCACCTTGCCACCATCATGGTTTTTAAAATCAGCTAGTATTTCTAATTACTTCCGCCTCCATCTTTAAAAACACTACTCTACTCTCGTCGGAAATTTGCTTAGCTTGGCCATGAGAATACTTTCCCCTATATATTTTATTTTATTCCTTCTTCCCCCTACTAAAATAACTCCCTATCCCACCCACCCTTGGGCTTATAAGATTAGTAAATACATGCTAATACGAAAATAATTACATATAAATAAAATAATTAAGAACACCAGATTCCAACTACCTTTGGAATTTTTACCTCTCATTTATTAATTTTATTGATTTATGCAATTATGTCTTTAATTGCTGACTATAATGCGTAAAGAATAAACTTAGCTTTTAACTTATTCGAAAAATGTTTGGATAAAAGATTATAAAAAAAGTTATAAATACTAAATAAAATAATTATTTACATATAATAATAACACATTATTTATAATATATATAAAATAATAATATCAATGATTCTTGTCTATACTTAATCACTCTCCTTTACTATATAAATTTATTCTAACCTATGAGAAATTATAACCACCATCCCATTACCTACAGATTCACCAAAAAATTATGGAATTAAAAAAAAAAAACAATTTATTAAAGTTAAACATTTCAACAAAAAAACGCAAAGTAAGGAAAACCCAAAACCACATTTCTGAAAACACCATAGACTAATTTATCTGGAAATATGATAATACCAAATTTGTACATGCCCTTAACATAAAGGCTCTCAAATATGCATTCTATTAATCGAACCTTCTCAATCTCCAACACATCCAAAAATCAACACTCACCAACAAAACACTTCGAATAATTCCTGCAAGGGATAATAGAAGCGGTCAATACTATTCTTGGCGCACCATCATAGAGTTAATTTGCCTTTGATATCTGTTCAATAATCCACTATATAATAATATATCTTATAAAAAATTTAAAAATGTGTAATTTACTTAAAAAATAGTTCACTTCTTACTTGTGTTAAACATAAATATTTAGAGATTATACTGTATACCGCTATACTTCGGCATTAAAGCCCAAAAAATTAGCAAAATCTAAAATTTTTCAGAAGTTACTACTCCATAATAAATAAATACAGACTATTTCTGAAAATTCCGAGAATGGTTTTCGAAACACAAAATACATATAAACTTTTTTATTTTCTAATTTAAACGATAAAACAATATCTATTTGTATATATTGTCAACACAAGTTTCAGGCGCTGACAAACATACAATATTATTAAATAAATACTTATAAAATATAACGTATAGAGGAATGTAATCATAGAATATAGAATATTCAAAATCAAATTTAGACATGTCGTATTATGAAAATTAAAAAAAAATGTTATTCTACAAAATAGATTCAATAATAAATCCAATTCGATATTAAACAGAATCATATAATTGACGAGGCACTATAAATCCAATCACTCTACCAATAAACCATCTCATAATGACTTAATCTTAAAGTGTTCCTATCTGAAACTTTATTGCGATCTAATGCACTATAAAATTTTCAGACACATCATTAGATAACAACAATATTATTAAACAATCTGAAAAGCCAAATATAGTGCGACTACTTTACCACTATAAAATAATGCCCTATTAAAATATATAATATATTAATTCCTATTTTATTCATTGCCTTCTGATATTTATTTTAAATCAAGCATAAGGAATTTTTTGCAAGATGTTTAAAGACACTTAATCTTAGTCTTTAATAAACTTTATTCCCATTTCTTCTAATTTATAAATCAATGGCATAAGGAATTTTTTTGAAGTATGTTTAAAGTTAAGCATTACTTTTATATAATCACCAACTATTAATGTTTAACGTGGAATTCTTCTGTACTTTGTTAAAAATAATACAGTATAGTTCACCAATCATATTACTGAAAAATTACTATAGAATATATATATTTACTAAAGAATTTCTTAGATCATTATACTACCTTTGGGTACTATACTATGCCGCAGTACTATACCTATATATTCGAATAAAATGAGAAATTTTTTAAATGACCTTATTATATTATAATGGGACCTCTCATAATACTATATATTTTTATAGACTTATTAGGTTCTAAAAATTTTATAAAATAATGAGTATCAATATTTAAATAGTTATTTTATTACTATAAATAATAAAATAATTATATCAAATATATAATTATATAATATATAGTAGTAAATAAGATATTTAATAATTAAATATATATAATATTAAATATAATATATATATTAAAGATATATATATTTAAATAAATTATAATAATAATATTTAAGAATATATTTAATAAATATATATATAATATAAATAATAATATATAAATATATAATTAATAATAATATAATAATATAATATATAAATATAGATAGAGATAGATTATATAAATAATACTATATATTAACAGTATTATATATATATTAAAATGTTTATTAACAGAATATATAAATTGTATTAAATATAATTAATAAGATTTAAAATATAAAACATCCTTCTATATTAAATAGTTTATTACCGTCATATATATTATCTTCATACCTAATTTACCTATGAATAGGTCAAGAATACAGTTATCTGCTTCTTCTATAGAAATAATAATATATAATCTTACTAATATTAAGTGTTTCATTACATGATGTAAGGTAATTTTGTATGTATTAAGTGTTCTGATATAGATCAGTAATTCACTAACACATCCTATAGGTTACTCGCTATTCTCTATAGATGCCAAATCAGAAACTATAATATACAATACAATAGTTGATCATTAACATCAAAAGTAAACTGCCATAATCATAAGTAATGTATATTCTAATTGTTAGATAATATTAATGTTAAATGATAAGATTACAATATATTTATCTAGTATAGAAGGATGAATCATTAAATCACCTCTACTATGTATTATATAAACATTTAAGTATAAGAGTATGCAAATTATATAATATTAAATTCATATAAAGGATAAAATTATATTGCAATAGTATAGCTGCACTGTCTTTTTCTTTAATATTAAATGTTTGTACATTATTATTCCAATAAATAATTATTATTATAATAATATATAATATAAATAATTAACTAGTTCATTAAGGTATAATTCTTGACTTTCTCAGTATCTTAATCACACTATTTAATATACATTAAAATTAATAAGTGTTAATAATATTAATGTATGTAGAAGATATGTGAGATGTTGTTAGCAACAGAACTTCAAGCACTTCATTGGGGCACTTACTTGGCTTTTTTATTATTTCTTAATAGCTCTAATAATCTAATTTTCAAATAAGAGTCAATTAAAACCTCAGTTATAACCTATTTAGTATAGGCGATTTAGTTTTGAAAACAAAATGACTGTTTTTCTTTGCATCACTATTCCCCTCACCCCCCCTCACACCCCCCCAAAAAATCGAAATTTTTCTATTTCCCGTTGAAAAAATTTCTTATATATAGTTATTAGTAATTTTTAAGTCTTGTTTCCTTCTTACAATATAAAATCAGAATAAAGGCGAAACGTTAGGAGAGGCTCTGGTAGTTGCCGAAGGTAAAGTTTAAGGACATTAGCAATCACATTTGGATGTTGGTCCGTAAGGTCGACTAAATGGGAACCATTTTCAAAATCTTGACATAATTTTTCGACACGAGATTTCAATCCAGACACGCGGTAGATTCCCTGTTGAAGCAAGATATTAGTGAGTTTTATGTTAAAAAAATAAAGTTTAAGTATATGTACTAAGTTATGTGAAAATTTTCATCATATTTATTAAATTGAATGTAATAAAGACATTGGGTGGCAGCTGTGGTGACTTATAGAAAATCAGATTGATGAAGACGGAAAAGCTGAGGCTCCATCAGATATAGGAAATGTTGAGAAGCTTCGTGTATAATAGAACATAGACAATTTCTAGGCCTGGTGTGAAGGAAAAAATACATTCAGATTAAATTAATAAAGGAAAAAGGTTTTGAAATTTATTAGCTAGAAATTTTTTGAAAATATTAATGTATTAAACAACAATGGATAAAAAAACGAGTCACAGGCGAGCATGGCAACAGCCACAGGGAGCAGAAAAAGGGAAGAAGACGAAAAAAATAGGTTCTTTGGTTTTAAAATTTAAAATAATTTTTAAAATTATGGGCAAAATTTACCTCACATATTAAGAAAATTTTGAAAAACATTTTCAACGTTTTACTGGCATGTGTATCTGTGCATGCGCAAAGACGTACTGTTGGCTGATTGTTTTATCTTCAAATTTCAAATAACATGCGCATTAGTTTGCAAATATTACTGTACTTTCCACTAAACCGTAAGCGTTGCTCAAACATTTGCCTCTAATTCTTATATGCGATTATGGAGCTTTTCTTTCTCTCAAGGTCATGCCACCTCATTATTCCTAACATTATTCAATAATTTATTTAGAAGATGTGATTTCCCTTTCTCTTTCTGAGCATATTGTTAAAATGTGGTACAGTTCTATCGATGCTTCTCCTGTGTTTCTTAAAACGTGTACTCCTGCGCTTTCACCCTGCACTGGCGAACTGTTATGTCTCCGTCTTTTTAATTCGGTCTTTTCTTACTGCTACAAGGGTGCGCTCATTCAATCTTTGCCGAGAAAAGAGAACCCTTCTTAACATTCTAGCTATCATCTTGTCGTCAAAGCATCTTCTTTTTTAAAAGTTTTTGAATCTATTCTTTACTGGAATATTTAGAAATGGCGAATGACTTCCGTAAGGAGCGCTCTGAAGGGGATCTTCTTTTCCTTCTCTCTGATTTTTGGTCCTCTGTTATCAGCACTTCCTGGAAATCTTTGATGTGGCACAATACAAATCGTAAACTTTCGTAAGGGTCTAGTAAAGAACTTTAATTTACAAACTTCTCTTTATCAATTTTTATCCCTCTCTTTATATAGCCATCTCTTTACGGTCGTCCTATATTAGCAGTTGTAGATGACCACTCTCATTCTTTAAATTTACCAGCAGTGGTAAACCTCAAAGTTATGACTATTCCTAATTATTTTTCTACCTTACGTAAACAACCATCTCTTTGTCACTTATTCGTCAATTCACTCTAACATATGCATAGTTCTCTACTTCAGCTCATGAGAAATAAAGTTCCGTTAATAAGATAAAGGTCTCATTTATTATTATAGAAAACTCGTAGAAATTACTTCTACTTCTCTCCGTCTTCAATCTCTAAATCTATCTATTACGTCATTATACTACTCTCTCTGATCTATATATCTATATATCTAACAGTCATATCTACTACTCTCTCTACTCATCTTTCATCTACATAAATACTATCCACTTAATATTTGATTTCTAACAGTAATAAATCTTATGCAATCAGCAGTAAATAAAAATCTAAAATGCACAAGATACACTCACCTCCTCATCTACATTCTTTCTTTCATTACTCGCCATATGCTCTACATCTATTTGTGTGTAACATAGAGTACATCTAGTTTGCCTGTTCCTGAAATTTTGTGGTTCTGTCTGGTATTGTTACTTGTCTCTAAAGTCTTGTTGTTTATAAACACATTCGAC
>JABUQX010067061.1:5000-15000 GCA_015478945.1 Trachelipus rathkii | reverse complement strand
CCCTTATCCTATATAGTACAGTTATCGAAATAATATTTGAGTATTAAGTATCAGTTGTATTATAATAATCTTATTAATTATTAAAGCTTATATGGATACATATATTGTATCAATACTATCTTCGAGTTATAATATAGTATACGAGTATATAGGATGACAGAATCTCCATTTTTTATTAAAACATAAACTTTAGTCATATATATTAAGCCAGATCAATTATACAAATTAGTTGAATTTTCATTGATAATTATATATAAATGATAATGTTTGATATATAATATTAGTTATTTTTTCATTTAACTTCTTATATTTCTTGATGCCTACATGGTATATATAATTATAGATTAAAATATTTTAATATTTAGATTTAAATAAGTATATATATATAGATCTGCTTTTTTATCCTATACGGGGATTTTTTAGCTCCGGAGCAAGTATTTCGTACGCAGCTCTTACTCTTTCTGTATAATTTATTCTTCATACGAGATAATTTATTTTTTTAAAAATCATCGAGGGTTTCTTGTTGGTGAGACCAGATAGTAAAAGTATTATTCCTTTTAAATTTATATTTATATATTAAATATTTTAATAACAAAAGAATTAATTTTAATCATTGTTTATAATTATTAAATTTAGGCAATATCAGCAGTAAAGAACATAAGATTTTAAAAATGTAAAAATCAAATTTTTACGCAACCATCTACATTGAAACTTTTTGATAAAGAAAATGAGAAAAAGAAATATATTTTGGTTGGTTGTATTAAGCTGACAAGGGGTTTATATAAACAAGAGAATCAGATAGACAGGTCATTGGTATGGGAATCCGATCGGAATCGATTCGGAATTAAAGCTAATTTACGTGGATTTAAGGATTTTCTGGATTCTGGATATACGTGAAATTTCCACATACACTAATCGGATTGCCGGATTCGGATCGATATCTCGAGTGCTGGTTAGATTCGATTCCGGAATAATATGAACATATTTCCCACACACACAAGTATTAACGGTAATTTCGGATTTCAATATCCATAATAAATTTGCCTAGGATATTTGACCTCATTATTCACTACTGATTTAATATTTAATTATTAATAAATATTGATTCAAATTCATTTTATGAATCTATATTAGATTTTTTTGGAATTTAATATAAAATGAAATTCAAGTGGTAATTAAAGAAATTAAAGTCAATTTAATATTTTGTCTTAATATTATAACCATATTATTCATTATTAATTTATTTATATATATATATAATTATTATTAATTATTATTTATTACTATTTATTTAATAATTATTATTACTTATTATAATTATTATTATATTATTATTATTTATAATTTAATTATTAATTATTATCTTATATATTAATTATTTTAATTATTAATTATATTAATAATATATTATTATTATATTTTTATTATTATAATTATTAACTTGATAATTTATTTATTTTATTAATGTTTGTTGAAATAGTATTGATTTATTATAATTATTTAATTATTAATTGAGTGAGAAATATCATATATGACTCAAAAAGTTGTCTAATATACCATATATATATCATAGAGTAAATATTGTAAACTACTATATATAATATATAGTGTTATATCCTTGTTAGAGATACTAACTTATCTATTAATAATTCTTTAATTTACAGGTATTAGAATATAAAATTAATATAATACCTCCAATAAATACTATAAATTAACATTTCCTTAGTTTCTTATAGTAATACAATAAAACTAAGTAATATTAATATACCCAGTATTTAGAAGATAGAAAGTATTTAATATAGTATGTACTAGATGGTGAGTATTAGATATGAAAGTATTGTGATAGAAATTTAGGTATAATTATATAATATATAGTGTATTTATATATTACAGTATATAGTATACGCATATATAGTGGATTATTATTAAATGAAAATATATTAATATGCGTGAGCCTATTAGAGGAGAAAAAAAGTACTTATAACCTTATATGGCTTGCTCCCTAGACTCCGGCTTACGACTTAATCTAGGCTATCCGGCTGGTTCCGGCTTCCAGACTGAAAAATAAATATGTATAATGATAAAGCAGCAATTTCTGAGAAGTATATTTAAAGTTAAAATATATATAAGGTGGGTGGTAGGGAGAGGTTTATACACATGGATATGTTCAACTATTATATATTTATTAAAAGTTATTATAAATATATACATATATCTTTATATATATCAAACACATGTAAATATTTATTATGATATATAAATTTATCTTATAAATAAATTTATATTATATTTATCCTTTTGATATAATATAATGAATTAGAAAGATTCATTTAACCAATAATTTTGGAAAAATTTGTAATTTTTATATATGATTTAAATATAATTAAATAATAACAAACAAGCTTCAAACTAAGAGATTTTGCACTAGATTAGATATAACTATACTATTAAATAATACTGGCTAATTTACAGTATATAATATAGTATACTTATAAAGTATCTTAGACTATAGCAGTATTTATAGAATATATACCTTATATAATGATAGGTTTTGGTTACCGAGCAATTATAAGTACCGGAATACTTGTTATTAGCACCACTATAGGCACCGATATCTACCCTGAGTATCAATATATTATATATAGTATATACCTAAGTATATACCTAAACCCTACTATATAGTACACCTAGTAACCGTAATATACTATATACTATATATATATATGTTTTATATAGATATATATATGTATATAAGCAGTTATATTACAATTATTATTTATGTGATAATTAAAATAATACAAATATAATTGTAATGAACGTAATGTATATAATTAATAACTAGCATCTATAGCAATAAAAACTAATAAATATATATTAACTTATAACTGATAATACCTAATATATATGCACTACCTCAAAATTATATATACCTATTATAGCTTTAATACTCATAATACATATATTTTATATAGCCCTATACTATATAAATATATAAATACCTATATATATAATATAGAGCATACCTGGTTACCTAGTTATTACGGTACCACCACTACTTATATCATAAATTTTTAAAAATGAGGATAATTTTAAATAAAGATTATTTTATACATTCTTTATATAAAGATTATATATATTTATTTTTCCAATTATTAATAAAAAGTGTACTATAAAAATAATAAGCTATATAAGTAATTTTTGTAATAGATCTGTTCTTCTTATATTAAAGATAAGGGTTTATATGCCTATATTACCATTAACTATACATATTTCATTTTACCGTTATATAGCTTCCTTCACTATCAGAATTTTATTTTGATAACTCTTAAGAGGCTAGGAATTAAAAATCGCATTCTACTCAGCTATATATAAAATTATTGGGGTATCATGAAGTAAGGTTATATATACCATAAAACAAGTACTAATATTCACTGATAAAGGAAATCGGGGTTCAGTATATATGGAAAATTATATTATGTCAACTAATTTCAGATACCTTATAATTGATTTTTATTTATATCGTGTGTAGAAAGTATTGTCGATCTATAGCTAATATATTATTACTCTTTTAATTATCTATTATATTTGGGAGTAGTACCTATATATATATATTATATATTATTATATATTATACTACTTTGAAATTAGAAATCTAATACCAAAAATAAATAAAAAATAATAATTAAATAATATGAAACATTTTTAGAGGTAATTAACTAATTATTATTTTCAGAATTGTAAGTAAGACCGGTAAAACTTTATATATTAAAATTATTTTGGTATTAAAGAATTATATATCTATATAAAATGACAATAGTTTCAAACTGCATCTTAAAAGCTAACTACGTTTCAGGACTCTATTTATTTATTGAGTTAGACATGTTGTTATATTAATTACTCACATGACTGGTTATTATAAATTGGGTCTAACCACTTACTGTAACTATATATATTAAGATGAATTTGTCTTGGCATCAATGTAATTAATGTGTCAATAAAATGATGATGAATTGAAATGATTATATCTTGAGTTCCAAAGTTATATGATGATTGATCGATGATGATGCTGAATTAGTAAATATATGTATATATATATATATATAATAATGATTATAATGTTATTAGATATATTGATATAAATGATAATGATTATATATAATGAATATATATGATAGAGTTACTCAGGACTTATATATGATAATAATGATTAAATATGATCATGGTAATTATAATATAATGATGAAATGATGGAATGAGATGATGATAGATTAGAGAATTGCTAGATGAATGTAATATATGATGATTATTAGTAAAGATTAGATATGATTAGAATAATGAATGATTATGAATAGATGATGATTAGATATTAGAATTGATGTATATATAGATGATGAATTAGGTAATATTTCTATACCTATCCCAGTTTATCCTATATTTTTACGCCTTATTATATATATATATAACGCTCACACGAATATATATATGTATATACACACTTTAGTGTACATAAACTGGTGTACATAAAATATGTTAGATTACATATAAATCTTGGATAGTACTAATTTAATTAATATACGTATAATTAATGATTGCTATTAATATATTATATATAACATACATATATATTATATACACTTATATTAATACTAATTATTGTTCATGTATATGATATATAGATATATATTACACTCTCTCTCTGCATATTGGGAGAGAGAGCTTATAATATACGTATAGTAAATTAGATGTTTTATATTAGGAGAGTATAATAGGTTTGGTATAGCATTTGTATGACTTAATATAAACAAAATAAATCTATATAGGTTAGATTTAGGTTTACGGCAATATAACATCAAACCTAACAAAATATCATATCATATCACTATTATATATATATTAATATATTACTAAATATATACTATTATTCAATTTTCTCGCTTTACCCATTCTTTACTCTTCACTTTCGATTTAGATATATATTTTAATTTTGAGTAAAAAAGACAAATAGATGATTAGTATATGGTAATATATATTATAGTATATATATATAATATATATATAGTATATATATTTTTATTTATTGGCACCTACGTGAAAATAAATAAACTTAATAATAAATATATATATAGGTATATTCTAAGAATGTTCACCTACATATCTTTTATTAATCTGGGAAATTCAGACCATATTTGCTTAAGATTATGCATATAATATTTATGTATTTTTTTTTCTTAATTTTCTTATTGATTTTATAATTATTTTTTGGCGACACTATATGTCTGAGTATAGTATATAAATATGTTATTAATTATATCTTCCCTTAATTATTTATGGTCCATACATATTAATTAAGCAACTGTAATAATAGTGTAAATCTACAATAGATTTATCTAACATAGATGTTGAACAAAGTTTTAGTTTATTACGTTATAGATTCATAAATTTAAAATAGAATTATCTATATCACAAATATAGTATTTAATATTCACCTGACTAATTATATCCTTTACTTTAACATTTTGAATCCACTAAAAGGAGGACTTTTAGCACTTCTGTTAATATAACTATATTTATTGTCATACTTCCATTCCACGTAAAAAAACAAATTAAATTAAGTATAAATAATATAATTTTTTGATATAAGGCTTACCTAATAAAACATCTAGTTAAAAGACAATCATTGCTACAGATTTTGAGTTTATCGGTCTGTATTAAATGTTGTAAAAAAATCATTGGAAGGAGTTCGTAATGACCGGATGTGGATTCAGGTAATCGGAGTTATATATGTAATTTACGTGGATTTCGGGATTCGTATGTCAAGAGTCGGAATTTCCACAACCACCGCGGTTCGGTATTATCTCGGATTCGAGATTCGCTGGAGTGGGCCGGATCGGATTACGAGAATACGGATCTTGAACATTTCCACAGCGAGAGCTATGAATCGGATTATGATTCAAATCCAAGAGAGGCCGGCATTTTTTGCCCTCATGATGAAAGGCACTGATCAATACCTATTTAATTTGATTTATATAAATGATATAATATTATTTAAGCTTTATTATTATCCTTATACCAATTTATATATTATATTAACAAAAATAATATAGAAATAAATATTATAATAATAAATAAATAATACCCTGTACACTAGACTTCAACCTTTATATATATAAAAAACCAGCCGAAATGTATGAAAACCCACAATATATGAAATAGTTATTTGATAGAAATAGGTAGTACATAATCAGTGATTATATATATCAGGTTGGCACTGAGAGATAATATTACAAAATTCCAATATGACCGGAAGACATTAAAAAGACTGCCGTGCATTCACCTATACTCCTGAGGGCAATTAATCTCTTATTAAATTATATATATATATATATTATATATATAATATAATATATTATATTAATATTTAGTATATATATATATATTATTAATAGTTATATATAATTATTAATATATATAATTATTATATTATTTATATATATATATATATACTTATAATAATATTATTATATAATCCTATAATAATTATATATTATTATTCTAACTTATTTCCTATATATAGTATATAGTTATATATATATATAATATATTAACTTAATTGTTATTTATATATATATCATTTATATATATATATATATATATATATATATAAATTATATAATATATATATATATATTATATATATATTATTGTATATATTAATTTAATTTATATTATTATTTTATTATTATATTAATTATTATTATAATTATTAATTATATTAATTTACTTATATTATTATTGTTATATTATTATTATTAATTTTTTAAGTAATTATTTTATTATTAATTTTATATATCTTATAATTTATTTTTTATTTAAATAATATTTATTAATTATTAATTAGTGTCCTTTATATTATTATCATTTTATATCTTGTTCATTTTATTTGTTGCTTTGATTTAACTATCTCACTTTATATATTTATTGTGTTAATATTTAATAATTCTTTTTGTATGTTAGTCGAATATATATCTTAATACAAAATTATTATTATGACTATCCAACTAATGTATATTATAATTTATTTATATTATTATAATTATATTATTTAATTATTAAATTATATTTTAAGTCTAATGATTTAATATTTAAGCAGAATTAACAATATATTATCATTAACTTTTTTCATATTATCTAAATTTATTAGATAATTATTATTTGATTTCCATATTTAGAATGTCTACTACAAAATGACCAATTATTAACTTATTATATTGATCAAGATAATAGCAAGTGCTATACATTCAGTAGTATTAATCAAGATTATTTATATTCTTATCTTATTAGTATTTCTTTGTTATTTAACTTTCGAATTATATTAACTTTAATTTAAATTATTATTTAATTATTATTTTATTAGCATTTTTTTTAAAATTATCACATAATTGCTTACAATGATTTATAATTATCAATCTGTAAAAATACCTTATACTAATTTTATATGATTTTTGGGGCCCCCGGGCTTTATATTTTTTAACGTAGTATTATGGGCGTATATCGCTTTTAACATACATGATTTTGTCGTGGTATATATATATATATATTCTAAACTGCATATTACTATGAGTATTTCCATGTTATAAGTTGAAAATTATATATTTATCATATAAAGTTGTAAAGATAAACTACAACAACATTCTCAATTTAAAATCCTTAATTACCTTATTTAATATTCCTTATAAAATCAAAATTTGTTCTCTCTGCATTTATTTGAATGACAAATAAATGCACTGTTCTTGCGTAAAAGACATAAAGAAAAAACGAATTTCTTTACTGCTTTTCATCGGATGTCAGAAATGGAGATTATATTTAAAAACAATAGAGTAACGCAATATAGCTTCATGTTGTATATTTTATTGATCAATTATACATATAGTTTTTGTTGTCATTATATATTAACTTCTACCGATTATTTTATTATCTAAATTAACAATTATACTTGTTTCCACTTATATACTACTTAATATTAATTATTAAGCAATTATCATAATAACTTAGTAAATATATTTATTACTCTTTACTTTAAATAAAACAAATTCTATTATATTCATCTATAGTATTCTATATTATATATATATATATATATATTCCTGTAAGGGATCACATTTATATATTTATAATATATATGTTGACTTACTACTATATAAATATATATACACATTGTCCACTTCCTTTAATAGTGTATTTTACTCATATTAAACATGCACTGTCTAATTACACATTTAACTATTCACGAAGTTATATTAGTATATTTACTCTATTATAGTTGATTTTAGTCACTTTATGATGCATGGAGACTTTTATAATTATTTCTCTGTATTTTACCGCTATTAGGGTTTTATTTTTTATTATCTTGCCATGATTATGATAGATATCACTCATTAGATTGTATCATTATTTGTTTATAAATAATGACTTTTACCGGTTGAAATACTAGTTGATTAGAAGTATATATAACTCATATAGTTGAGAAATATTAATACTATTATTTATAAATACTGAGCAATGTAACCTAAAGAATATTTATTAATTATTGTACAACATATATATTTTATATATATTATAACCACTAACAGATGTCAGAGGATGCCCTACCTACCTATTATATACTATACTATATCATTTTAAATATACTTATATAGTCCAAAATTATTGAATAAAGATATATATAGAAAAAATAAGAAGTATTACTATATAATATAATATTAAAATACAACTTAAATAAAAGAGAAAAATTAATAGTTTGGAACTACATATTTTAATAATTTATTATAAATAGACGAGTCAAGAGTAAATTAATAGCTCATAATTGAGAGGAAACAAAAAACACTACGCTATAGAGTATATGTATTAATCACATAGAAAATGAGGACAATACATATACTAAATAAATATATAATAAACAAATAACATAAATATACACATTAATAAATATAATGACAAAAGGGTATTTTTATAATACATATTTTTTTTTATGTCTTTTTCTATATTATTGAATTAAATTTATTACATCTATATTCATATAATTAAAAATGACAAAGTAAGAGGATTTATTTGTGTATGTATGCTAATTTCTGTTGGGATTTTATTTTTAAATTAGAATAAAAAAAATAATCTTATTAACAATTTCATACTCTGAAAATCGTAAATTTATTTATTAATGATTTTTTTTTTTATTGTTACTTATATTCACACAAATGATATTCAACATTTTTTTTTTCATTTTTATTTCTGTAGTCATTAATATATATACGCTTGATTTTATATATATATTTTATATATATTTTTTTTTAATTATCATTATAATATATATATAGTAGTAGAACGTTTATACTACTATTTTACACGTTAAATTTGCGTTTAAATTTTTCTAGACCAATATGAATTTGTTATGAACGAAATAATATTTACATCTTTTAAATAATAATTTATTTCTTTATTATATATTATTATTTATTTCAAATTTCTTATTTTTATTAATATGTGTAAATAATATATAAATATATTATAAAGTATTTTTAAATTTTCATTATTAATTTTTATTTATATATAATTACATTATATTATTACTTATTTTTTTTAATTAGTTTATATATATTATTTTTTTTTATTATTTTTTATTTTTAAATAATGTCAAAATTTTTGTTGTCTGATATTAAATTAATTTTTCTTTCTTTCATTTATTTAATATTTTTTATAATTTTTTAATTATTTATTTCGTATATTTAAGCTAATTAATTTTACTATAAAAGATTTGCGTCTAATACATTTATTATTTTTATTATTCATCATACTAATCTTATTAATATTATTCACACATTATATATTAATATATATATATATCATATATTAATATATATATATTAATATATATTATATTATATATATATATATATTTTATTATAATATATATAAATATTATGAATGTTATGAAAAACTAATCCAA
>JABUQX010067060.1:22500-27500 GCA_015478945.1 Trachelipus rathkii | reverse complement strand
ACAGAAGTTGATTTTCAATACCTGAAAACTGTCGAATGACTTACATGTAATGTTGCAGCAATCTTTCGGTACTTGTTGTGGACTGTCCTCAAGTTCTTGGAGAAACTGTTCTTCGACATCTGGAGTTGATACTGATGAGGTCGCCAGTTTTCCTAAGTAATTTTAAAACTTCCTGTTTCCTAGACGTTTTTGAGGAGACGTGCAAACATGATATGAGCGGGGATGACACGTTAGGGTAACATTTCTTCATAGAGACGCATGCTGCTAATGAATTACCATTCGTACGACCGTAAACAAAATGCATATCGCACATTTCCCTATTTCATTTTGAAATTATGAGCAACACTTGAACACAGAACCTGACGCGACACGGACTAGTATAGTGTATAAATGAAAGCGAGTTACGGAACTAGTAAATAAACAGGTAGGTAACCCTTTCCTATGGTATATTTGCTATTATAAAGGCAGAGATGTGGCAAGGGAAGGCCAATGGAATATATTAGATATGTCCCACATAAGTTTCATCACTTTGTATCTTGGAAACGAGGTTTTCGGTGAAATGTTTATTGACACATTATCTTATATTTATGCAAGGAATCATACTGATTTTTTTTCGCAATATTAACTATACACCATATATATATATATATATATATATATTATATATATATATTATAATATATATATATATATAATATATATATTATATATAATAATAATATAGTAATATATTATATATATATGTTATATATTATATATATATATTATAGTATAATAATATATATATATATATATATATATATATATACAGAGGTGGGCACGATCCGTTACTCCGTTACTAACGGAAATAGTTTTTTCAGTAACGGAGTAGTAACGGACTCGTTACTTTTTCTTTCATGTAACGTACCGAATAACTTCCGTTATTTTTTTCTCCGTTACTTTTTAGTCTGATACATTTTGTTCGGACTTATCTTGAATGTTGATAGCTAATGACCACCCGATCAAGCTAAAAAATCCTTTTATAATACTATATATATATATATATATATATATATATATTATATATATATATATATATATATATATATTATAATATATATATATATTATATATATATATATATAATTATATATATATATATATAATATATATATATACATATTATATTATATATATATATATATAAAAATAAGGGGGAATTTGTATAGGAATAATGAATTAGGGAATGGTGCTGTTCGTTAACTGGATGAGGATGAATTGTTACTAGGAGTATGGTAGGAACGCTTCGAAATCTGCATAACATTGGCAGTAATGAAGAGCTGTAGGTGAATGTTGTGTGGGTTTGTGGTGCAAGAATAGTATTTTGGGGATGGAGGTCATTATTAAGGAGAGGTAATGTTGTAGAGCAGGGGTGGCCAACCCGTGGCGCATGCACCAATTTTTCACAGACTTTCGATGCGCCTATATATATATATAAAATATATATTATATATATATATATATTATTTATATATATATAATATATATTATATATATATATATATATAGAAAAAATAATTTATATATATTATAATAATATATATATTATATACAGCTTGACGTTGTTTATTGAACGATTTTTTTTATAAAAAAAAAACTTTTTTTTAAAACAAAATGTTTTTTTTTTGTTTTTTTTTAAAATTACCTCTTTTTTATGTATATTAAAGATGTTTAAAATTATACAGTAGTACCAATACCCCTTGGCCTATATATTGACATTAATACAGATTTATATATACAGTGTATATAAATATATGAGTATATATATATATATATAGTATATATATAAAATATTTGTGAAAAGTATATAATATATATAAATATATAATATTATATAATATATTATATATCAAAAAAAGATGTATAACAGGAGGTGGTTTTGGGATGTCAGGAGAAAATGAGAATGTAGGAGGTGATGAATTTCTGTGAGGGGAAGTATGTATGTAATAGTTAATACTTCTTAAAACACAAGAGGTATCCATAAGTATAACTAGAGGTGGTAGCTAGAGAATGGTATCGAAGTTGAAAAGTATGATTGATTTGTGTTGGTGAAGAAGGAGATGTTGAAGTATGATGGGATGTATTAATCAGTGAGGGTTAGGAATGGGATTATCGGATCATTTATGTTGTCTATGTAAAATTAAGTTAGTGGGGACTGGGATGGAGAGGAAGGTGATACGGAAGGAAATGGGTAAAATTAAGAGTGAGAAGTTTAGTGGAACCAAGGTATAAGGTAAGTATGTAAGAACGGCTCGCGAAGTATATCAGATGAATGTGGAACAAGTTGATGAAAACTGAATAAATCTGGATAGCAAATGAGGAGCAAGAAGCGAGTGCTAAGAAGTATTGTGGGTGTTAAAGTAATAAATTATGAATGATAACAGTGACGTGGTGGAATGAAGAGTGTGATGCAATGCGGTTAAAAGTAAAAAAAGAATCGTGGTGAATGTACTAAAGCAAATGATGAAGTTATCAAAAAGAAAGATGTCTTTTGGATCATATAAGGGAAGAAAAAAGATGCAAAAGATTGCATATCGTAAGAGAAAAAGAAGAGGTAAATGAACAGGAAGGAGGTTGAATGGGGACATACAAGGGAATAGGAAGCTCTTTGGAAGGAGGAGCGCGAAAGGTTAAGAATTAGAATAAGGGAGCCTGCTTAGTAATTAATGAATAGGGATGTTGTTGTAACTGATGGAAATGGATGTAGTGGAGTGTGGAAAGAACACTTTGAAATCTGTAGAGATTAGTGTGCAGTGAGTAATGATGAGTGATCATGACTGCTGTGTTGGTTTAGATGGTTTAAAGAAGAAATAGGTTATTTTGGGGGATGAGGTTATAGCAAAAGAGGAGAAATGGAAGAGTGAGAAAGGAGTGAAGTAAATGCGCAGGTATAGATGAAATACTGGTGAAAATGATCAAGATAACGGAGGCGATGATGGTGGTGATTGATGGATCTTTGAAGTTGTGTAATGTGAAAAGGTTTTGGAGGGTATAAGTTCGAGGGATTGGAGGAGAGCATGTTAATAGTACCTTTATATAAGGTTAAGGGAGATAAAGGGAACCTGTAGAATTATAGGGTATTTAGTTATTGAGTGTTGTAGGGAAGATATATGCTGGTGTTTGGTCGAAAGACGTGCGCCGAGGGAGATAGATGATTGTGGAGTAACAAGGATGCGTTTAGGAGTAGTAGAGGTATAGTTGTGTGGATCAAAAATCTAACTTGAAAGCAAATGATAGAGGAAAATGAGAGAGGAGGAAGAGAATAAATTGTATTTAGGGGTTTTATGGAGTTGCAACAGGGGTATGATAGGTTAATAGGGGGCTCTATGGCAGGTGTTATGGATATATAGTGTTGGTGATAGGCTTCTAAATGGAATCAAAAGTATGTGACGATAGTGAAGCGTGTAAAAATAAATGGTGCCAAAAGTGATTGGTTTAGTATTAACAGCGGAGTGAGACAAGGTTGTGTTATGTCTCCTTGGTTATTTCAATTTGTATTAGGGATGGGGTTATGAAAGAAATTGAGGTGGGGATGGCAGGAAATGTGGAATGATGGAGATGAGTCGAGGGTGCCCTACCTATTATATGCGGGATGATTTGGTTTGTGTGGCGAATCATAAGTTTGAGAGGATTGGTAGAGAGATTTGGGAGGGTGTGTGTTAAAGGAGGGGTTTGAAAGTAACGAGTATAAAGTTAGGTTATGAGTTGTTGATTTGAGGGACAGTCCTCCAGTGTTGAAGTTATGTTAGAGGTTGAAGCAGCTGGAACAAGTGTCTGAGTTTACACATATTAGGGGTATATGTTGGATGAAAGGGAACGTATGTATGCAGGGTTCTAGATAAGGGAAATGTGGTGAATGGCAGGAAGGATGGCTGGTGCAATTAATATCGTGTAATGTAAAGGGACTAAGTCTTAGTGTGCGTAGGGTCTACATTTGACGTATTTGTTTAACCTGTTGTTATTGTATAGTAGTGAGGGCTATGGTCTGGAATAAGAAGTATTAGATCTAAAGTTCAATGTGTTTCAGATGGACAATCTTAGGGGCAGCTAGTGTGAGAAAATTTGATAAATATGAGGAATGACATATGTAGGAGAGTTTGTTGTGGGTGATAGAAAAGGGTGAATGAGAGAAATAAAATGAAAGTTGAGATGGTTTGGTATTGTGGAAAGGATGAATGATAGTCGGTTTTTTAAGCAGAGTATAATGGCAAAGGTAGTTGTTGAAAAACCGGCGGGGCTGGGAATCGTAAGAAAAAGTTGATTGAGTCAGTAACGAATGTCTGAAGGAGAGAAATGTGATTGGCATTGAGGCGAGAGATAAAGGTCCAAATAAGAGAGAATGGCTGCGGTTTTGTGAGGGGTATGGTTGTGGGCCCACCTGGGTCAAAGGATGAACCCTTACACTGACAATTTATCCATAGTGAGGGTCCGTCGCAGGCCCGTGAAGCTATTTATGGGTGGATTCCTGACTGCGACGAGTTCCTTACTAATTAATTTAACAGAGGAGGGGGGGGGGTAAGGCTGGGCTTTCTTTTCGACTTTGTCATTATCTTCTACTGCTTTTCTTTTCTGGATTGCTTGTTACGCACTTACCACAGTCTTGGGGGGAGAAAAAGTTAGTATGAAGAGAATACTATTATATATATATATATATATATATATATATATATATATATATATATATATATATATATATATATATATATATATATATATATTATATATATATATATATATATAATATATAATAATAATAAAATATAATAATAATAATAATATAATAAAATAATAATAATAATAATAATAATAATCAGATCATGTGAAATGTAATAATTATATGCCCTAGAGCACTAATAAAAACTTTATTAAGTACTAACTCTACTTTATATATTGTATACCTCTTTTAACATTTTTATTTACTGTATTTAATGCTAAATACAAAATAAAAAATATTGATATAT
>JABUQX010067060.1:12500-20000 GCA_015478945.1 Trachelipus rathkii | reverse complement strand
TATATATTCTTTCTTTCTTTCTTTCACCTTCCTCTTTGCCCAAGATTGGCGGTAAGGTGCTGTACAACATCGGAAAAGAAAAGCAGTAGGAGGACATGACAAAACGTCGAAAAGAAAGCCCAGCCTTTACCGCCCCCTCTGTACCATTAATTAGCGAGAAGCTCGTCCCACATGACAGAAATCCACCCTAGAGCATCATGGGACCGCGACGGACCCTCACTATGGTAAATCGTCAATGTAAGGGTTCATCCCCTGGCCCGGGTGGCCACAACCCTGCCCCCATACAAAACCCCGCCATTCTCTGCCTATCATGCACCTTATTCTCGCCTCTGCCAAACTCACATTCTCTCCTGCAGAATTTCGTTTCCACCGATCCAATCCACTTCCTCTCGGTCTCCCAGCCGGTCGTTTCCCAACACACTCACCACTTTACATCCGCTAACCAACCGACTATCACTCATCCTTTCCACATGACCAAACCATCTCAACCATACTTTCATTTATTCTCTCAATTACCCTTTCTTCACACCACACCACTCTCTTAATAGTTCATTCCTCTCTTTATCAAATTCTTCTCACACTAGCACAACCCCTAAGATGTGTCCATCTGAACACATTGAACTTAGATCATACTTCTTATTCCGACCATAGTCTCACTACCATAAATAACAACAGGTAACAACATACCCTCATGTAAACCCTAGCACACTCAAGACTTAGTCCCTTTGCATTCACAACGATTTATGCAACCAGCCACCTTCCTGCATTCACAACTTTCCTACATACACTCTGCACATCCGTTTCCTTTTCATGCAAACATATATCCTAAATATTTTTAAACTCAGACACTTGTTCTAGCTGCTCACCATCTAACATAACTTCACCACTGAGGGACTGTCCTCATCACAACCATAACCTTACTCTTATCCACGTTACTTTCAAGCCCCCTCCTTTTACACACCCACCTGCCAAATCTCTCTACCATCCTCTCAAACTCCTCTCCAGATTCGCCACACAGACCAAATCATCCGCCATATAATAGGTAGGGCACCCTCCACTCATCCCCATTCTCCACCATCTAACACCATTTCCTGCCATCCCACCTCGAATTCTTTCATAACCCCATCCAGATACAAATTGAATAACCAAGAGACATTAACACAACCCTGTCTTACTCCGCTATTAATCCTAAACCAATCACCATTGACACCATATATTCTTACACCGCTACGCACTATCGTCATACATTACTTTTGATTCCATTCAGAAAGCCTACCACCAACCATATATCACTAACACCTGCCATAAAACTTTCCCTATAACTCTATCATACGCCTGTTGCAAATCCAAAAACCTAAATACAATTTATTCTTCTTCCCCTCATTTTCTCAATCATTTGTTTCAATGTAAAAGATGTGATCCACACATCCTCTACCACTCCTAAACGCACCTTGTTCTTCACCAATCAGTCCTTCAAGTCATCGACGCCTCTTTCGACCAAAATACCAGATTATATCTTCCCTACACAACACTCAAAAAACTTATTCCCCTATAATTTCTTCAGTTCCCCTTTTCTCCCTTATCCATAAGGGTACTATTACCGCTCTCTCCAATCCCTTGGAACTATACCCCCATAAACGCTTTTATTACACAACTTCCAAATCCAATCAATCACCATCTCGCCTCCGTTCTTGATCATTTCACCAGTAATTTCATCTACCTGCAGATTTAACCATTCTTCAACTTTTTTCACTCTACCATTACCTCCTTCTTCCTCCTTACTATAACCTCATCCCCAAATACCTTTCCTTCTTGCACCACTCAAACCCACAACACATTCACATCACCTCTTCTATTACTGTTAATATTGTGCAGATTCTCGAAGTGTTCTTTCCACACTCCTCTCACACCTACTTCATTCAGTACAAAAGCACCATCCCTATTCATTATTCAAGGCAGATTCCCCCTTTTTCTCATTCTTAACCTTACGCGCTTCCTTCCAGAAGGAGCGCCTATCCTTGTATCAGTCCCCATTCATCTTCCTTCAAACTGTTCATTTACCTCTTGTTTTCTTCCTACGTATACACTTTTAGTATTTCTTTTTTCTCCTTATATAATTCCAAGCATCTTTCTTTTGAGTCTTCATCATTTGCTTTTAAGTACATTCAAACCACGCTGCTTTTTTACCTTTAACCGCTGTCATCACCTCTTCATTCCACCATCCACTGTTAAATTCTTACTTCCTACTTTAGGACATCCCACACACTTCCTTGCACTACTAACAATTGACTTCCTTCATTGTCCCCGATTTGTTCCAGTATCAACTTGTTCCTTCAAACCGTTTCTTAGCGAGCGCTCTTACATACTTTACCTTATAACCTTGTTCACTTAACTTCTCACTCTTAATTTTACCTACATCCTTTCGTATCACCTTCCTCTCCATCCAAGCCCCCACTAACTATTTTACATAGAACAACATAATGATATATTATATTATATATATATATATTATATATATATAACATATATATATATAGTATTATATATATATACTATATATACTATATAATATATAATATATATAATATATATATATATATTTTAATATATATATATAATCTATATCTATAGTTTTGCGTTTGAAGTTGGAATCAATCAACCATTTAATTATTAAAAACAACAAAAGAGTTAGGCTGTGGGATTACTAAGAATGTTGAATAATCATACTCGTCTATACAGGTAAATAAATTTGCTTCTATAGTTATTGAAAACTTCTTTTTTTTCAGCGATTAAAATACATTGTGGATTTAAGGTGCAAGAAATAGAAAAAATATCCTATGTTTTAGATACCTACATCGCTTCTTTTCATCAGTTCAAAAGGAGGATCACCAAGTAATGATATTAAAGCTGCCTTATGTTTCAATGGAGCTTTGGGATTCTTATTTTTTTCATAAGTATGCTGCAATATAACAAATATTAAAGATAAATAGAGACAGTCCATAAAAGGAAATTTAAAAAAATATTTAAAAAAAATTGCAACCATCTCATTTTTCTTGTAATTAAAACAGTTAGAAAACATTATTAAAAAACTTTTTTATATTTAAAGTAATAATATATGAATTAGATTAGTCTTATAAGTAAAATTCAGTAACAAATTTCCCATTTTTAATATTTGCAATTAATATTTAATATTTTTATATTTTAATATTTTAATTGGTTAGGAAATGAATATATTATACCATTCATATAACTATAATAGATAATTAGAATTTTTTTTAATTTTTTAATGCTTGTAGGTATATAAGAAAATCTACTATACACATTTTTTTTCTATTTTTAAAAGGTCACAATAGACAGTTAACGGGAAATGCTTATTTAATTTAAATATTAAAATTCAAACTGTTTATACAAATTACCAACCAATTTAAAACTGCACCAATCAACAGCGAAGCCCTTATGTCTGAAAAATCGTTCATAAGAGGCTTTCTTAAAATACTTTGGACATGGACGATGTTGCCAAAGTGGTTTAACTTCCATTTCAAGTTCGAGTAAAGCAAAGGAGAAAGCTGAAGAACTTCCAAAACTTACATACACTCTGAAGGTAGAAAATACTAACCATAAATTTTTATAAAATACGTATAATTATAAGTATTTTATAACGTTTGATGGTTAATAGCATGTTCAGCACATTTTAAGCTGTGCATTTATCTTTGAAAAATATTTTTATTTAAAACAGGAAAATGAATTTTCTTTATTATTATAATCAATAAAGGAAATGCATTTCTCTACCATAAATAAAAAAAAAATCTCCAAGGTAATGCATAACTAAAAATCTGATTAATGCTTATATGAACGAAAGCATTAAATACAGACCAATGCATTTATATCATGAAAAAAAAATATAAATTTTCAAACACACCCTTCTTTATCATCTGGCAGAAGAGGAAGATTGTCTCCTTTATGAGGAGCAGGAAGAAGTGAGGTTATTGCTCCTTCTTCAAAACTCTCTGGCCACAGATCTTCAACAAGAACACTTTTCAGAGTCTCCCACCTTGACTTAACAATGAGTTCATCAATATTCATATTTGTAATTTTAAAACGAACTTCATTGACCCTCACTGAAAATAATTAGCAAAAATAATAAATATTAATTATAAAATAACTAAGATGTTACAAGTTATTACATTTTAAAAGTTCAATTTTAACTTACATGGATGTTTCTTAATACTGATGTCAAATACGCGCCTACTTGTGTTGTATGTATGCTTGTCTGTAGCAATTACTTCAAGCTAAAATATTAAATTAAAACTAACTATGCTATAATAATATATATATATATATATATAATAATATATATATATATATTATATATATATATTATCTATATTATTATATATATATATAATATATATATATATATATATATATATATATATATATATATATATATATATATATATATATATATATATATGAACGCCTCGTGGCGCAGGCGGTTGAGTCGCCGCCTCTTATACGAGAGGACGCTGGTTCAAATCCTCCGCGTAGCAGTTGGAGTTTTATCTACCTGGGGGCAAGAATTAAAACTCGACTGCGAACACGTTGGTGGCGCTGGTTTGGGATAGCCGGCCTTAAAGTTCGATTTCCTGTGGTCCCCCGTGTTACCCCCTGCATAGGGGATAAAGCATGTTAAAAGGTAGTTTTTTTTTTTTATATATATATATATATATATATATATATATATATATATATATATAAGTCTACTATGAATGTTTATATATATATATATATATATATATATATATATAATAGATGCTTCACCATCGTCATACATGCTTTAGATTCCATTCAGAAGCCTACCACCAACACCAAGTATCACTAACACCTGCCATTGAGCTTCCCTGTTAATCCTATTATACGCCTATTACAAATCCATAAAACCTACATACAAAATATTCTTCTTCTCTCTCGTTTTCTCAATGATTGTTTCAGTGTAAAGATTTAATTCACACATCTCTACCACTTCTAACAGCACCTTGTTCTTCAGCAATCAGTCCCTCAGTCACTCGACGCACTCTTTCGACCAAATACCAGCATATACCTTATCTACAACACTCAATAAACTAATTTCCCTATAATTCCTACAGTTTACCCTTTTCCCCCTTACCTTATATAACGGTACGGTACTATTACTGCTCTCCTCCAATCCCTCGGAACTATACCCTCCATAAACGCTTTGTTACACAACTTCCAATGCACTCCATTCCACCATCTCGTCTTGTCGTTCTGTCTTTCACCAGTAATTTCATTCCATACCTGCAGATTTACCATTCTTCAACTTTTCACTCTACCCATTAGCTCCTCCCCTCAATATAAATATATATATATATATAATATATATATATATATATAATATATATATATATATAATAATATATATATAAACATTATATCCTCTACTAGTAATATATATATATATATATATATACTATATATATATATATATATATATAATATAGTATGAATAGGAATAATGAATAGGAATGGTGCTTCGTAACTGATGAAATGGATGTGAGAAGAGTGTGGAGGGAACACTTCGAAAATCTGCATAATATGGCAGTAATGAAGAGGCGATAGTAAATATGTGTGGGTTTGATGGTGCAAGAAGAAATAGGTATTTGGGGATGAAGTAATTAGTAGGGATGAGGTAGAGTGAGAAACTTGAAAAATGGTAAATCTGCAGGCATAGATGGCATTATTGGTGAAATGATCAAGAATGGAGTCAAGATGGGGATTGAATGTATTTGAAAGTATGTAACAAAGTGTTTATGAGAGAATAGTTCCTTAGAGATTGGAGGAGAGCAGTAATAGTACCCTTATATAAGGATAAGGGGGATACGGAGAACTTTAGGAACTATTGGAGAATTAGTTATTGAATGTTGTAAGGAAGATATATGCTGGTATTTTGGTTGAAAGAGTATGTTGAGTGACTGAAGGACTGATTGGTGATGAACAAGGTACACTTAGAGGATGTATGGATCAAATTTTTACATTGAAACGAATGATTGAGAAAATGAGAGAGAAGAATAAATTGTATTTATGTTTTATGGATTTGCAACAGACGTAGGATAGGATTAATAGGGAAGCTCTTTGGCAGGTGTTGATATACGGTGCTGGTGGCAGGCTTCTGAATGGAATCGAAAGTATGTATGACGATAGTGTAACGTGTGTAAGAATAAACATAGTCGAAAGTGATGGTTTAATATTAATAGCGGAGTGAGGCAGGGATGTGTTATGTCTCCCTGGTTATTTATTTGTATATTAATGGAGTTATGAAAGAATTATAGGTGGGGTTTCAAGGGGAAGGTTTTAGAAGGATGGAGAATGGAAGAGAGTGGAGGGTGCCATGCTTATTGTATGCGGATGATTTGGGTTTGTGTGGTGAATCTGAAGAGAGTGAGAGGGTTGGTAGAGGGATTTGGCAGGGTGTGTAAAAGAAGGGGGTTGAAAGTAAATATAGATAAGAGTAAGGTTATGGTAGGAGTGAGGAGAGTTTGCAGTGTGGTCATGTTAAATGGTGATCAACTAGAATGAGTATCTGTGATTAAAAATTTAATATATATATACCTTCTATTTATATATATATATATATAATATATATATTATATATATATACAATATATATATATTATATATATTATATATATATATATATATATATATATATATATATATATATATATATATATATATATATATATATATATATATATTTTTTTTTTTTTTCGGCAACATTTCTTTTAATTATTTTTAATGAGATATTAAACAAAAAAAAAAAATTTGAAAATTTTAAATTCTAGTAAGGGTGTGATTCCTTTGGTATTGGTGTGAAGCTGCCAATCTTGAAGTCGTCGCTCGAGTCATATGAAGATTTCTCTTCGTCTGATAGCAAGGGGCGAAAATCCCCTTTCTATCAATTTTATTTTCAGAAGGTGTTGATAAGCGTTAAACCCCCTTATTCAATCACCGAATGCCACCCTTGCACCTGTGCGGATAGGTGATTTTATAAATAAATAAATAAATAAATAAATAAATATATTATATAATATATATATATATATATAGTATATAATAATATATATATATATATATATATTATTATATATATATATAATAATATATATATATTGTTGGAAGAAAAGGAACGGATTGATGGCAGATCATAGTAGGAAAGTTGTGAATGGTAGGAAGGTGGCTGGTGCAATTAAATAGTTCGTGGATGTGAAAGAACAAGTCTTGAGAATGTGCTAGGGTTTTGCATGAGGGTATGTTGTTACCTGTATTAATGCATTGTAGTGAAACTATGATCTGGAATAAAAGGTATAGATCTAAGGTACAAATGGTTCAGATGGACAATCTTAGGAGCCTGTTATGTGTGAGAATTTATAAAATGAGGAATAAACACGCATTAGGGAGTTGTGAGGTGTGAAGAAAGGCATA
>JABUQX010067060.1:0-10000 GCA_015478945.1 Trachelipus rathkii | reverse complement strand
TTTATACTTTTATGAATATATTCTTACCAGGAGAGGATATACTAAAGTTTTGGTGCGTAAATGGTAATATAAGTAGCTCTGATGACATGAACTCCAGACATTGATTCATATGAAAAATAATAAAAAAAATTGCTAAAAAAGCAGATATAAATAAATTCATGTTTCCTTTATATATAGTTTCAGGCTGACAAAAGAAAAAATTTCTGTAATTAGATGGTAATCATTAGCAGTAACATAAGTATGACATGGATAATGAGACATAAATAGAAGGTTCTTCAGATATTTACATATTTAAATAAATAAACTTTGATTATACAGGCATATATTATATATATAATAGAAGAGTACATACACAGTGGTAATAGAAAACAATGTACCCGAGAGAAGAGAGTAGCAACGGCATGGAGAGAGAGAGGGATAGAGGACGGATGGAGAGAGAGAGGAGAGAATGAGAGATGAGAGAGAGAGAGGAAGAGTACAAGAAACTCAATCCTTTTTCAATGAATGAAGGAAACTGATAATTCAATTTATTAAAATAAGAGCGGTTTTTCTAACCTTATAGTGAGAGGAAGGTCTTTATGCGTTTTTTTTAAGAACAGCGCTCACCAAAGAGAAGGTTTTTTAAGCAGAGCTTTGTCTTTTTAATTAAGTTCGATGACTATTCAAATAATTTACCAGGACATTCTCAAAGAAAGAAAGAACAGTTCTCTTTCATATCCTCTTCTCGGGGATACGCTTTTAGAATTTTAAGTACGTCTTTATTTAGCATCATGGGCACGTAATAGTAATCATAATTAGTAGATTAACACTGCAAATTATATATATAGTAATTATTATATATATTAGTATATATATATATATATATGATATATAATATAGTATATATATATTATATTTATATATATATATAATTATATATATGTATATTATATTAATAGATAATATATTATATTAATTGGTTAATTACACTATTTGCTCTGAAATCTTAAATTAATTATAATTGGATCAATCAATGGATCTAAGTTAAAGTGTACTTCATTTTCACTATCAGTAATAAATAACTTACGTAAAGAAATTACTATATATTATATATAATAATATGTATTATCTATATATATACATATATCATAACTATATATAATATAACTATATATATGGTATATCTATATATATTATATATTATATATATAATATATATAATATATATAATATATAGTTAATATAATAACGATACTGATACTACGATAGTGCCACCGATCGGAGTGACCACTCACGTATTATGACTACTAGTTAATCCAGTGCGCCATATCCTATAGTGCAATAAATATACGGTAATCTCCACTCCGCCTGTTTAATGGTCATCTCAATGTATAGGTGCACAGGCATAATGAGTTCTCACTGGATTGCATTATAATATATAATTTATATACTGCGTCAGACGGTGAGTGATCTTATATTAGATACTATATGTAAGCTATTATATTCGATACAGTTCCTCATAGCAGTTTATATCAGGGGTACGCTGAACCTCTTTTTATCACGCGTATAGGGTATATATAATACTATATATATAGATATATATATTATATATAATATATATATTTATATATAGATTATATATATATAATATAAATATAAATTATATTTATATAATAATATTTATCATATATAATATAGTATATATATTATATAACCGTTTTTCTATATATATCTCATATATATTATTAGATATGTAATATATATATATCATATTATATATCATATTAATCTTTATATATTTATATTATTATATTATATATTTATATATATATACTATATATGCTTATATATATATTTATAATATTATAAGGTTATATATTAGATATATACGCGCATTGTGATTTTTTATACAACCATCTCGAACCTTGCCGGAATACGAGTACGCACTTCATGATTGTGTCTAGTTCTTAACAACATTCTATAATTTCATGTAATGCCTGCTTCACCTTGTCCTGTACAAGGGATCGCGTCTTTAATAGATAAGATATCGACTCTGCCTCTGCCCATCCCAACACTAAACCGCTCCGCTATATATTAATAATTATGTGTATATACTATTATAATATATTTTAGCTATTCTTAGTAAATCGGCTTGCGCTCTATCCTCTGGTAAAATCTGGGCATTTATCCGCCTCGTTTCTAAATTTGGGGATGCACCCGCAACACCACTGTTATCGCTTACTCACAGCAGCTGGCTCAACCTGGTTCCTGTATTCTCATTACTCAGCTCGAAGACGGATCAATTGCGTCTCGATGTGAGCTTCCAATGGATATATAATTTATTTATACTTTATTATATTATTATCTATTAATAATTATTATGATTAATTATATACGTTATATATTACTATATAATAATAACACTTATATTTACCTAAATATTATCAGTAAATATATATTACGTAATATATTAAATAATACTACTACTTTTTTGAGGTATTTTACTTATATATTAATAATTCAAGAACACCGAATTGCAATGAATTTTCTATATTCCTTATATATATTATACTTTATATGAAGGGTGGTGTATTATTAAAACTCACAACTAATAATAAATGTCTTATATATATATGATTTTAAGTCTATATGTGATCATTACTTATAATTGTATATATGCTGTATATAACTGGTAAAAAATAGCCCGATAACAATACAAGGTTGTCAAAGACCTGGGATTTTATAGTGGTAGTCATCCGCTAACTCGACTTATGGTATCGGTCGGTAAACTGATGAAATCAGAAGGCTTTCTAATCGCCGCTATCTTTTTAATGACTGTATTTAAACGTTATTGTCAGCAAATTTCCCAATAAATTGCGTATTTTCAGTATGCTTTAGACCTTATATATATATTCGAATTATATATATCAGTTCCCTTCGAAACATCATTATATATAATCGGGGTATCCAACGGTATTATTAAATATCAATGGGAAAAGAATCATGGTAGTAAGTTCTAGTGAACTGCTTTTCAAACTACTATTGTATTCTTTCAAGCTCTGATACATATAACCATCTGTTTTATCAAACCCAACCCGATAATATTGCTCACATATAGGTGATTAAGACTAAGCTATCGTTCAAAACCGGATTATGACGTATCCATTTGTACAGACAAAATACGCTGCTTTCACTAAGATCAATGTGACGAAACTTAGGAACTAAGATATAATACGAGGTTAAGCTGCAAATACTTCAAAATTAAGAGTATTTCGACATTAAGAAATTTTGTTAGTATTTTAATCTCTTTTGGAAAAATCTTGGGGTAGATTTTTGCACTACTATATACCTATTGCACTTATATACAGATCCCTCGAAATTTAAAGTCACTATTACTCCACTGGATAACAGCCACATATGAACCACCGTTTTTCCCCCGGGCGCTCTAATAATTATAGCGTTCTACACCCTTAATAAAGCGCATTAAGCGGACACAGCCCGAGCACGTGTAGGGTTGGTTATGTTATTATCCAAACGAAGACGTCTACTTAATGTTTATGCTGTATGGTTGTGTAAGGCATTGGTTTCCGACACTTACGGGAATCTAGGAATAATAAGCAGTAACTGAACGCTTCCACAGATGAGCGAATATAATAATATGTTAAGCTTAAACTAATATCGTCTAACACCGAATAAATCAAATCGACGTCATTTATAGTGACGCTCGTATCGGGAACTGATATAAAGTCAAGGAAAATAATATAATATCGCGAAAGAAAAATGATGGACGTAGGTGACTTTGTTTCCTATAATTGATAATTATTTGTTTTGCGTTTAGATTTTCAAAAGTTGGTTATTTTGTTACGAACCGAAAAATTTATTTTGCACAAGTCTATCCGAGAAGTAAAGAAGTAAACTTAACGTTAAATTTCGTAGCTTTCGCATTGCGCACGAAGAGATTCATTATAAATTTTTTTAAATTTAGTCCACACTCTTTAGACTCGAAATAATAAACAGAAAAATGAGATATCTTTGTGGACCTGAGAATAATTAAACAAGAATGAATTCAATATGTCAAGAAAACAATTAGATTAAATAAACTTCAATATTTTCGGTTAACATGATACGAATCTCGTATTTTGGTACAAGAAGGAAATAATATTTACTTTTTTTACCTTTTCTCGGTGATGGTGCAAAATCTCTGATTAATTTTTTCCTGTCCATTTTGTGGATTTTAAGATTGTATGTCGCTAGAATTTTAGTATTTTCGGCACTTAAGTACCTTCGACCTATCAAAAGCGTGAAAGAGTATGAAAATATAAATCACTTATAGTTGCTAGCGCACAAGCGAGTCTCAAAACTAGCGCTTTAGAGAATTCCCCACCCCAACTTTATCTTCATTGCGTCGAAATACTGTGAAAAAAAAATGCCCAACGAAATCACAACGTTTTACACGACCAGGAGTATCTGATGACTGAACCTGAGCCTCAGATCACAGCCTTTATAATTCCACCGAAGTTATTTCACAACGGATATCATAAACTCTTTGCTCCTGGAAATTGGCTTCAAAAAGCTTTTGCTCGACGGTATACGTAAACCAACGTTCCGCTCCGCGAACAATTTCAATAAACTTCTTAACGAAAAAGGAATTTTGTAGTTGATATAAAACTTGGATATTTTAAAAATTAAACTGGGAGTTTGAAGCAAAATACAAAAATCTATTTTGTTAGTAAATAAATTTTTTTATTAATGATGAAAATAACACAACATTTTACTTTTTACTTTTTCTTTATAAAAGGCGACAACCTTTCAGACCTTTTCTTCTTTCTCTCCATCACCTTGCAATTTCGCTGAAACCCTACCAACAATTAGATAGTTATATTACAAGGATAATACGAACCTGTCGAATTATAATTATTAATATTTGTTCTTCAAGACTCAACCTTTATGAGCTCGGACGCGCCAAAGTACAAATATGATAAGAGAGAAGTTTGCAGAAGCGCAAACTCTTATTTCCAAGGTGGAGTGCTTCTCTAAATAATTTAACGAGAAAAAGACTCCGTTTTTAACAATTAAATATTATCTGAGAAAATGGTGGACGAAATGTTCGTCTTTAGGGCTGGAATTTAGTTTTAGAAAAAAAACACCCGAGGCTCGTCCCACATAGACTCTATAAACAAATCCTAGGGACCCATCTTGATCACAGCATGCTTAGTTAATCTATCATTCTTTATATGATCTCAAGTTAACTAGAGACATATATCGTTGGTACTAGATGACGGGAAACATTCGATCCGTATCGTGATTCTTTAGTCGTGGTGGTTGTTATACAGTAGATGTAGTGAAACTGCGGCTCGATTTGAAATGATTGTGATGTTCCGTTTTTTGGACCCATATCAGCGCACCGCCCTTGATACATATATTATCTGACAAGTTTCGGACCTGATGTAATGGTCCGCTTATACTCATATAATGACCTGGGCAGTACATTCATACAATTTTCCTGAAAGCTTTCTGCGGGTGTTGCAAGCGGAACATGTCGTTAATATTCGCTGAAAGCAGCAAGTGAAGAATAGCTCAAATTGCCCGTTTAAAACTTTTCATTTAATCAAATTTTCAAAAGAAAACGTCAAATTTGAAAGGTTGTGGGAGAAAATGAAACGCAGATGAATTGACGTTGAATATTATTTAATCAAATGAAATCATTCACTATATATATATAATAGTATGTTTGAAATACTTTGAAAATTGTAATTTGTTAGTCATGATTTCATAAAATAAATTTGGTAGCAAAAAAAAAAAAATAATAAAAAAAAAATAAGAATTAAGTGAATAAAAAAAAATATAAAAATAAATAATTACGATAGATAAAAATAAAAAAAAAAAAAAATAAAATAATTAATTAAGATAAAAAAGACAATATCAAAAAAAAAAAAATAAATTTAAAAAGATAATAACATATATAATAAAATAAAAATAGCAAAACATAACAACAAATGCTACTCTCATTGAACAAAATGATTGAAAATTGAGTAGAAGAATATACAAAAATATATAAATATAAAATAAAAAAAAATATAGTAAAATTATCAAAAAAAATTAAAATAAATTAGAAAAATCATTAGAATATAAAACAACAAAAAAAAGACATTATCAAAAAAGAAATTATAAAAATAACAACTTACAAAAATAATAAAAATACACGAAAAGAAAAAAAGAGAAAAATATTCAGTCCGTCTAATTAATATGAAAAAGATAAAGAAAGAATAATAAATTTGATATTTGACGTTAAAATAAATGAACGGAAAACGTAAAAAAAAAAAAAAAAAATGTACATAAATATCAACATTGATTTATAATCAAATATAAACGACAAGAAGATTATTATAATAAATATATATCAATAACAATAATTTACTATACAGAAAAAAAAGATCGTGATAATTAGTTATAATAAAAAAATATCTATATAGAAAAAAATAAAAAGAATACTTCATCTTACAAAATAATCGCAAAGGTTACGTAAAGTGAAAAAACAGAATAATATAATTCAGCTCAGATGATTGTAATTTTTTTACATCCGTTAAAAAAATAATGTGATTTGGGGAAAAAAAACTAGAGAAGTTCGCATGTAAACCTCTCTGGTTGATTTATTAATACCACGTGAGGTTTTCCTTATTTGTGCCGTTACATTCACACGAGGACTCGAATTAGAACCTCACGCTTGGTTTTCGTGTTCTTCAAAAAATAATTTCCTCACCACCGATTTCGTTTTATATACGTGACGCGCTTATTTAATTTAGTATTAAAAAGACGGTTTCTTTATTTTAAACCAACTTTCGTAATCTTACAACATTGCAATAACCATTGTCTGGTGTTTTCTCATACTGCGAAACGGAAAACATTTATTTCGGACTAAGCGGACGGGTGGATAGGTTGGTGGCTGCCCTACCTACACATCCTACTTCTTGCCAGGAATTGGCAAACTGCAGGCGTCGAGTAAGGTCGGTAGATCGCCGTGAACGGCTTCATATATTTCGGCGGAAACTAGATCGATCCATGGGTAAGTGGAATGTCAGAAATAAATTGGAGGAGAAGCAGGAGGAGTGAGATGAATGTAATTTAGAACGAGGAGGCAAAGTTGATTTGTCGCTGTTGACTGAAACAAAATGAAAGGAAACGGTGGAAATGAGTGATGTGAATGTGTGCGTGCTGGTGTGGAAAGAATGAGAGAGGAATGAGAAGAGGTGTGCACATATTTGCCTGGTGACCTGTGGGTTGAAGCTATGGTAGACCTCTTAGTTGTGTGAGTCCTAGAGAATTCGTCGAATTGTTAAAATTTAGTTTGAACAGATCAAGGTTAAATGTGTGGTTCTGACGTATCAGGTCCATACTGAGGGAAACGTTGACGACGAGTACGATATTTGGTAATCTCGAATGATGTTCTGCGATGGGGTGAGTAGGAGCTTCGATTGATAATGTTGGGGACCTGAATGGTTGGAATGGGGTGATCAAAAGGGATGGTATAACAGGTGGCTATTTGGGGCGGTGCGGAGAGAAAAATGACAATTTGGGTATCTATATTGGGAAGAAGAGAGAAGGTAGAAATTGTAAGTAATACTTCTTTAAACAGAGTATCCATAAGTATACTAGATTGTATGATTGTATAAAAGTATGATTGAAGAGTATAGACTTGATTTAGAATGTTGAGTGAGAAGAAGATGTTGAAGTATGTGTTGGTGTTAATCAGTTAGGCGTTTTAGGATGGAGATTTATACGGTCTATGTTTGTTTATGTTTAAACATTAAGTTGTGGGGCTTGGATGCGAGAGGAATTGATAACGAAGGACAGTGAGGAATTAACGAGTGAGAAGTAGTTAGCAGAGATAATAAGGCATAAGTATGTAAGAGCCGCTCAGCTAGTAAACGGTTGAATGTGAAAAGTTGATACTGAACAAATCGGGGCAAATGAAAGAAGCAATTGTAGTATTGCAAAGGAAGTATGTGGATGTGCTAGTAATAAGTAAGAGATAGTTACCGAGCGAATGGCTGGAAGAGAGGTGATCTGAAAAGCCGGTTACATGGTAAAAGACGCCGTGAGTGAACTGTACTAAAGAGCAAATGATGAAGACTCAAAGAAAGATGCTTGGATGTATATAAGGAGGAAAAAAAATACTAAAAGACGTGTATACGAGGGAGAAACAGAGGTAAGATGAACGTTTGGACAGCGAGGAATGAAATGGAGACTACAGGGAATAGGAAGCTTTCTGGAAGGAAGGCGAAAGGTTAAGAATGAGAATAAGGGGAATCTCTTAAGAAGAATGAATCGGAGGATGCGTGCGTTTTGTAAGTGATATGAAGTAGGATAGTGATGGAGGTGCAGCTGTGGAAAGAAACACTTCGAGGAGATTGACAATATTCAAGTTGAGAGGTAGTATTGAATGTGGTGGGTTTGATGGTGCAAGAGAACGTGTTATTCTGGAATGAGGTTTTAGTAAGAGGAGGTATGGGTGAGTTGAAAAAGTTGGAAGAATGGTAATGTGCATATAGTATGAAAATATGAGTGAAATTGATCAAGACAACGAGGCGACAGATGTGATTGATTGGAATTTGGGAAGTTGTGTAATAGAGCGGTTTATAGAGAGTAATATATGTTCCAAGGGATTGGAGGACGAGAGCGGTTAATGTCCTTTAATATAAGGGAGGGAGAAAAGGGAACTGTTAGAAATTATAGGGAATACAGTGTCTATTTTGAGTGTTGTAAGGAGGTATATCGGCTGGGATTGTTGTCGAAAAGTGCGTCCGCAGTGATGAAGGACTGATTTGGTGAAGGAACAAGTGTTTTAGAGTGGTAAAGATGTCAGTGCGATCTCAAATCTTTACAATTGCAAAAAGATGATTGAGAAAATAGAGGGAGAGAAGACGTTTTTCGGTCTATTTAATTGGTTTTATGGGATTGATGCAACAGGGATATGATAGAGTTATAGGGAAGCGTTATGGCAGTGTTAAGTTGATATATTGTGGTGAATGGTTCTGAATTGAATCAAAGTATGTATGACGATAGTTGAAGCGTTGTGTCAAGAAATGAGTGGTGCTCAAAATGGTGATGGCTTTTAAGGATAAAGCGGACGAAAGACAGGTTGTGTATCGTTCTCCTTGGTTATTTCAATGATGTATATGGATGGGAGTTGTGAAGAATTTGATGGGGATGGCAGGAAAATTGGTTGTCTCGAATGTGAGATGAGTTGGTGGAGGCGTCCCATACCTATCTATGATGCGGAAATGATTTGGTTTCTGGTGTGGCGAATCTAACAGAGCGGTTTGAGCGGGCATTGGCTAGAAGAAACTTTGCGCAGGGTGATGTAAAAGGAGGGGGCTGAAGTAGACACGTCGGATAAGAGTAAGTTATGGCTGCTCGCTTCAGGACTCGCTCGTGTGAAGTTATGTTGACTGTGAGCAGCTTAGAACAGAATCTGAGATTTAAATATTTAGGGTATATGTTGGATGAGAAGGGACGGAACGAGCAGGTGTAGTAGGGAAGTTAGTCGCCATGCGCAGCGCCCCCCCCAGCGTCCGCTGCTCGCCCTCTCCACACACTCGGTCTCGCCGTGCACATGCAAATGGGATAAGTCTTGGGTTTGCTAGGGTCTTACAGTGAGGGGTAATGTTGTGACCTCGTGTATTGTATGGTGCTTGTTGGGGACTATGGTCTGGAATAGAGTACAAAGTACAAGTGTTCAGATGGACACTCTTAGGGGTGTGCTAGGTGTGAGACAATTGATAAAGAGAGGAATGAACGTACACTTAGAGAGTGGTGGGTTTGAGAAGGCGATAAATGACAAATAAATGAGAATGTTAGAGATTGGTTTGTCATGGGAAAGGCAATGAATGATAGTGGTTGGTTAAGCGATGGTATAGTGACGTGAAGTGTGTTGGGAACAGCGACCGGTGGGAGGACGAGGAGAAAAGTGGATTGAAGAGTCCGCGTGAGACACCATAAATACACAATGAGGAGAGAGAGT
>JABUQX010067059.1:27500-30909 GCA_015478945.1 Trachelipus rathkii | reverse complement strand
TCAACATACTTTTGACCCATTGAGGAAGGCCTACCACCACCAACACCATTATTTACAACACATGCCCATAGAACTTCCTATCTAATCTTCATACGCCCTGTTGCAAACCAATAAAAACCTAAATCACAATTTATTCTCTCTCATTTTCTCAGTAATTTGTTTCGATGTAAAGATTTGATCACACATCCTTACCACTCCTAAACGCACCTTGTTCTTCAACAAACAGTCCTTCAGTCACTCGACCGCACTCTTATTCGCACTAAAATACAAGCAATATCTCCCTTACAAATTATACTCAATAAAACTAACTTCCCCTAATTCCCAGTAACATATCTCCCGCTACCTTTGATAAGCGTACTATTATGCTCTTCCTCCAATCCCTCGGACTATACCCTCCATAACCCTTTAAAACACAACTTTCAAAATCAATCATCAACATCTCGTCTCACTTTCTTGATACAACCAGTATTCATCTATAACCTGCTGATGTTTACATTTTTCAACTTCTCACTCTTCCCATTACCTCTCTTTACTATTGAACTCATCCCCAAAAATACCATATCCTTCTTGCACCATCAAACCCAAACACATTCACTACCACCTCTTCATTACTGTCAAGTTGCAGATTTTTCGATGTGTTCTTAAACCACACTCCCCTCACCCCATTCATCCAGTTACAAAATCACCCATTCCCTATTCATTATTCTAAGCAGTTCCCTTTATTCTCATTATTAACCTTTCACCCTTCCAGAAGAGCTTTCCTATTCCCATGTAAGTCCTCATTCATCCTCCTTCCAAACTGTCATTTACCTCATTTATCCTCCTACGTATGCACCTTTTGTATTTCTTTTCCTCCTGTATATTAATTCCAAAACATCTTTCTTTCCAAAACTTCATTCATGGATTTTAGTACTTTAACCACGCTGACTTATTACTTTTTAACCGCCTTGCATCACCTCTTTCATCCCCACTCACTGTTAACATTTCTTACTTCCTACTTTAGCACATCCAAATACTTCCTTTGCACTTGTAACGACTGCTATGTTAATATATATATAATATATATATATATATATATATATATATATATATAATATATATATATATATATAATATATTATATATAAATAAATAAATATATATATATATATATATATTATATATATATATATATGAAACTTGTCCCTAAAAGCCCTTAAAAATTTATAAAAAAAAAAATTAAAAAAATTAACATATAAAAATTAACATGATAAAAAAAGCAACTTGTGGCAACTCTTGCGCTCCTTCTACTGGAGTTTTAGCTAACACGTGACACTGCAAGGTTGCACGAGTAGCGTTCGGCGATTTTCGATATCATGTCTTTTTATATAACTTCCTTTTAGAGTAGTGCCAGTATATAAAATATATATATTATATATATATATATATATATATATATATATAATATAATAATATATATATATTATATATATATATATTATATATATATATATATATATATATATACACCATTCTATATAATTATGTTAGGCCTATATATATATATAATATATATATATATATAATATATATATATATATATAATATATATATATATATAATTAATATAATATATATATTATTATATATAATATATATATGAATCTGTACTAAGTGCTTTTCTTCCCTGATTGTCCTTTTAATAGATTTTTTGCTTATTTTGTTAGTTTCTATACCTTTAAAAATTATACGTCCATAACATGCAATAGAAATACCAAAAAAATATTCCTTTATAATATATATATATATATATATAATATATATATATATATAATATATAAATATATATATATATAATATATATATATATATATATATATATAATATATATATATATATATATATATGGACAGCCTCCTGAAAGCATCATGCATGTAAATAAAAAAGTATAACATCTACAAGGATATAAATAATTTTCATTTCAGCAAGCAATTTCCTCGATGAAACTTAAAAAAAAAAAATATTTCTACAAAAGTGTTTTAACCTCTTAAATATTAGTATTATCTTTGGTCTGCATGAGTACGCTCTCAGTCAACCTTCCAATTTTTTTTTTTTTCTGGCCAGAGTGCGAGAGCAAGAGTTCCAATTTTGTTTATTTATTTCTGCCCTGGAGAAAATCTTATTTTTCTTTTTTGCTCTTCTAGGGGTCGAGCCACGGAGGGACAGAGAGGGAGCGGACGTCCCCGCCCGTTCGTTCCCCTGTAGCCTAGAAACCGCCGACTCTGTCCATCTTTGTCATTTACCCTTTGGATAATTTTTTAGTTAAAAAAAATAGACATTTGGCAACCTTTACCGTTCACTCGTAGCGATGGAGCTCCTTGCTTTCTTAAAAAAATGTTATTCATAGATTTTCCAACATTTTTTAAAAATTTTAAATTTTTTAAAAAGTTTTCTTTTTTTTTTTTTTTTTAATTCATGGATAAAATCTCCTGATTAGTTAAATTTTATTTATTTTCCTGTAGCTGTTGTTTTTTTTTACATGCATGTTGCTTTCGGGAGGCTGATATATATACTATATATATATATATTATATATATATATATATATATTATATATAAATATATATATATATATATATATATTATATAATATATATATATATATAATATAAATAATATTTATATATATATATATAATATATATATATATTATAATAGGAATTATATCATTATGCATTGACACGGAACGGGAGCTCGGATCAAAAAAATTTTTTCACAGGTAGCATCTATGATATAAATAATGCTCTTAGGGCGAAAGAATTTTTTTTTTTTTTTTTCTTGTACCTGTTCTAGGGCGGAAATGTATATATATTTGAAAAGGTATTTACACACACTGTAGGGCTCATCCCGACGGGAACACATGGGGGGACTTTTCCATACCCCGTAGGGAGGGCGGAGGAAACCCCCGCGCACACCACCCAAATACCAAAGAGCGGGAGTTCCGGAGACCCTCCCCGGAGGGGATGGAAAAGTAGCCCTACCCCGTAGTTCCCCGGAAGCCGAGAGACCCCGACTCCTGCCATCGTGCGGTATACCCTTTATTTTTTTTTACATTTTCCTTACTAAAATTTTACCAGGATTCCAAAAACGTATTCCTTTTCGCTGTAGCTATTGTAGTTTTTGAGCTATTGTAGTTTTTGAGATATGATTTTTTTTTTCATTTCGACCCTAAAACGTCTATTATGTATCATAGAGGCTACCTGTGAAAATTTTTTTTGATCCGAGCTCCCGTTTCGTGTGGGGCGTTAAGTAACTTTTACCATATATACCTATATATATTATAATATATATATATATATATATATATATGTATACTAAATATATATATATCATATATAGTATATATATATATATAATATAATTATATTATA
>JABUQX010067059.1:17500-20000 GCA_015478945.1 Trachelipus rathkii | reverse complement strand
CCCGGATGTCGCATTTCCTCCCCGATCTATTGAGGGGCAGTGTGCTTCCGTGCTATCCCCGCGCCCCTCGTTCAACTATATTTCTCTGTCTCAATACTAACACTTTCCCCCAGTGTTGGGCCGCTCAGTCCAACCTATTCCGAAACAAGGAAGAAGCCCCTCTGATCCTTCCAACTATCGCCCTATAGCTCTTACTTATATCTATCTAAGGATCTTTGAAACTCTCTCCAACTTTCATTCTTAGATCAATCTGGAATCTCATTCACTTCTTTCGATCGCCAGTACGGCTTTCGGCTCTCGAGGTCTACTGGCGATATACTTCCTATCTTACTGATTTATGGTTTTTCGCCCTTAGGAACTACGGGAGACTTGTGTATGGCGCTTGACATATCCAAGCATTTGACCGGGTATGGGCACCTCCACTTGCCTCCAAGCTCCCCTCCTTATGGTTCCTCCTTCTCTTGCTTACTTATGTCTAGTTTTCTTTCAAATCGCGCAATATCGGCTGTTGTTGATGGGCGACTTCTTCTTCCTTTTCTCTCAATAGTGGTGTTTCAGGGTTCTGCTTATCTCCTACTTTATTCCCTTACTTTCATAATGATCTTTCAACCGCACATCTAACTCTATCACTCATATGCCGATGACTCGACCCTTCATTCTTCAACTCACTTCAATTCTGCTCTCTTTTAATTCTAGAATTGCCTCTCGTCTTAATCTTTCCGATTTCATTCTCGAAGATCTGGATAGAATTTCCGGGTGGCGTCGTCTCAACCTTGTGAAATTTAATCTTTAAAAACTCAACATCTACAAATCTCCCTCTCTAAAACACCTTCCAACTTCCTATCTCTTTCGACGGTCTCTCGTCTCTCCTGTGAACAATATAAACATCCTTGGTCTAACAGTAACAAAAAAAATGTTCTTGGAAACCTCACATTCACAACGGTTGCAGGCGGCCTCAAAGAAACTGAATTCTGTTTAGACTGCGAGACTTGTTTTCCTCTTCTCAGTATGCTCACTATTACAAGGGCCTCATCCGCCCTTGTATGTAGTACTGCTCTCATATCTGCGGGGGCTCTGGTCTCACCCGGCTTTTGGACAGGGTCCAGTCAAAGGCCAAAAGATTATAAACTGTTCCGTACTTTTCACTTCACTTGACCCTCTATCTTTCGGTCGCGATGTTGGTGCTTTATCCTTTTCTATAGGTACCGCAGCGACAGATGCTCGAGGGAACTTGTAACTCGCGTACCACCACCTTTGCGACGCCCGCGTAGCACAAGGGGGTCTGCGCATGAGATTTGTGTGGATATTGGTAACTCCAGCTGTTCGTTGCGGTGCTTCCTTTTTTCCTGCCACCTGTTTTGTGGAATTCTCTTCATCTTCTGTGTTTCCTGCTGCAATTGAATCTCCCCCCTTTAAACCTGCGTCTGTGCTCATCTGCGTAATTTGTGTTAGTTGTGACTTCTGAGGCGCGTAACACCCCCTCCTTGAATAAGGCTCTGCCCGTGAGTGTGTGACAACTGCTAGTAAAAAAAAAAAAAAAAACAAAAACTTTCCATAATAATATAAGCAATAATCTAGTATATACATATATATATATAAATCTTTATGTTGCTATCTACACATATTATTATATATAAATAATATATATAATATATATATAATATTATATATATATATAAATATAATATATATATAATATATATATAAATTAGAGCGAAAAATATTATAATTATAATTTATATATTTATATATTATAATATATATTTAATATTTTATATTTTTATATTTTTATTATTTTATATTTTTATATTTTTATTTTTATATTTATATTTTATATTTTATTTATATTTTATACTTTTTTATATTTTAATTATATTATATATTTTTATATTTTATATTTATATTTTTAATTTTAATTTTTATTTTCATATTTTATTTTTTATATTATTTATATTTTATATATTTTATATATTTTATATTTGTATAACATATTAATATTTACGATAGTTTTACATTGGAATCAGAAATTTATTTATTCATGTCTTCACTAATTTATATATTAATTTATATATTATATATTTATTTAATATTTATAATTTATATATTTAAATATTTATATATTTATATACGGTATATTATATATTATATATAATATTTATATATATATATTTAATGTCTATATTTTTATATTTTTTACTATTTTTATATATTATTTATTATACATTTATATATTTATATATTTATATACTTGATATAATTATATTTATATTTTTACATATTATATTTTATATTTTTATATTCATTTTGTTATATTTTTATATTTTTATATTTTTATATTTTAATTTTTATATCTTATATCTATATATATGATAAATTACTATGTTATATTAAATGATATATTTATTATATTATAATTTATTTTTCATAAAACTATTACATTTTATTTTTCATAGAAATATTATATTTTATTATTTATAAAAATATTATATCTTATTTTTCA
>JABUQX010067059.1:12500-15000 GCA_015478945.1 Trachelipus rathkii | reverse complement strand
CTCGAAAAATTACATATGAAGGGCCAGTACTATGGTTTTGGGACAAATGGTTTCCACAGGATGAAGAAGAAATACCTCTTGAACCTCATGCACAACCAATTGTACCTATTCCACCATCCAACGTTGTTTCACAAGTAGTAGTAAATCCACCAAGCGTAACTAGAAGAAGCCCTAGGACGTCACAGAGGGATTCTTTGGAAACTGAAGAAATTGACTGTGAAGGAGCAGTACGTTATGTTCCCGAACAAGGAATTGACCTCCCCAAAAAATCGACAGCGGAAAGCAGGCCTAAGAAAGATGTGATTAACTCCGAAGCATTACGTTCTGTTCCCCAAGAAGGAATGGGCTTTCCCAAAAAATCGGTAGCAGAAGGAAAGGCTCAGAAAGATTGGGATAACTCAGGAGCAGTACGGTATAATCCCCTAGAAGGAATCGACGTCCCAAAAAAATCGGTAGCAGAAGGCAGGCCTCAGAAAGATGGGGATAGCTCCCTTACGGACTTAAATCGAATAAAGAGGAAACAATTTCGGCCCATAAAGGAGGAAGCATCTCCTCAACATCAATGCAGTGACTTTCACAGATTAGAATTTCCCCACAAAGAGGTGGAAGAGTCTTCTCCAAAACAAGGAGCCTCTCATAAATGTGGGGACTTTCATAGATTGGAATTTCCCCCCAAAAAGTGAGGAAAACCATGTATGTAGTATAAATTATGGATCCTATTTTTTAAGCAAATAAAATTCTTTAAACTCGTTTTTCGGAACACTTAAATTATATTAATATTAGGGTTTTATTTAGTTACATGCTTCGTTCTCAAAATATGCCTTTTATTTCTTGTTTTTAAACAATAAAAATTTAATATCATTAGTTTCATTAAAATATTTTCCATAATTTTTTCCTAAGAGGTATGGATAGGGAAATCACCAAGATCTTAAAATTTATGGATTTTTTTCAATTCTTACCAAATAAGATCCTTACTATTAATAAAATTTGAATTTTAATAAAATTTTGATATGTACGTTTTCTACTCTAAATGAAAAAGTACGGCAGGTTAAAATATAAGACCTTTAAATGTTTTACGCTTCGACCATCGACACGGCAGAGGTATAGTAACTTATAGTGCAGAGATAATTCCCAGATCCACATCCTGTATAAAAGTATAAAAACCAGCAACTTTAAGAAGAGTATAGCTCGGAAAAGCAAGTAAGTTGACCGCTAACATGAGCCCCTTCCAGTATAAGGGAACCATGTAATTTCTGACAAGCTCAATACTGTGATTAGTAAAAAGGTCAAATTAAGAAGTAAAAACTACCATCAACAGTTGAATTTTTACAAGAGCAAATATTTAACTCTTGAAAGACTACCAAAAAGCATTGACTTCACATATTCCCAATGTTCGCTTCTATTTTATTACATGTAACCATAAGCACCGTTATCAGTCGTTCTATCTAAAGCAAGTGTTTTAGATGCCTCCATTCATCCTTTAAATTTAAAATGGCAATATTCATAAGAGTTCTGTTCTATTACCTTACACTTTTTTTCTTCTCTGTTTCAATCGAGGACCTGTCTCCCTCTTCATAACCTTTAAACCTATCCACTCACGCAGACTACCCAACCCTTTATTACTTTTCCATTTGGGAAGTCTCACTCCACCCCGACCACACCCCAACACAATTGTGTAGTCTCCCTCCAACCCAGAACAGATTTCAACGGAATTGTTTCCGATTCCAAGCAACATATTTTGTTGCTTTGTGTACTGTATTCAGAAAGACTTCGAAACAAAAAAACTTAAAACTTCAGGGCAGGGTCCAATGTTGGAGCCAGCAGCACGCCATTTTAGCCCACATCTAAGAATTGACAAAATTCTTAATTTTCAGAATTTTGATGAAAAAAAAAAACTTTTTCTGTCCTCTAAAATGTCGTTTTTGGGTGTTTTTCTGTCTATAGTCATTTCAAAATTTTCATTTTTCAAAACCCATGTGTTGACGTTTTTCGCTTCAATTTTTACAATTTTTCTCTAACTGACCTCGAACTTGAAATATACATAGATGGGTCTACTACTACAAAATGCACGAAGAAGTTTTTTTTTTTAAATTTGTGCTCGGCAATGTCTAAATTTAAAACTCTCCTTTTACTAAGTAAAAATGATTTATCTCTCAACTATGCAAGCCCTTGAAATGTTGATCGGATGAGTAGGAAAAAAGATTCATTAATATTTTACTTTTTCCGAAAAATTTTTTTGGGAAAAGTGGAATTTTGATTTTCTATTCATCTAATTAACATCAAATTTTCAAGGCTGGTATAGTCGGGAGAGATACAACTTTACTTAGATGATGTGTTTGCACACTAAAAAAAAAAAAAAAAAAAAAAAAAATTTCAAAATCTAACAAATTTTTTTGGGAAATTTGTTCCAAGAACAATTCCCAAACTACTGCATATACAAGGAAATTATCTAAATAAAAAATGTATATGCTCTGAAAATTTAATTGTGATCACAAGAGCA
>JABUQX010067059.1:2500-5000 GCA_015478945.1 Trachelipus rathkii | reverse complement strand
CAAAATATATTTTAGTTGTTTATAAAAAGAAAACGTGATTTTGAAAACATAAATGACAATCATCAACCTTTAGAAAACGGTTTATCTTTGTAAGATACAAAAGGGCTCTTCCTCTTCTGTGTGATCTCCAAATTTCATCCTTCTTCATCAATTTCCAAGATTTTGAGGCTCAGCCCCAACACCATATGAGCTTAGCGACACGTAACTTCGTGTGCGACGAAGTTACCTTATAAGAAAGGTGTATGCCACGTTTCATCCTTCTATGTTAATTTCCAAGGATTTGGAGCACAGCCCCATCCTTAAGGGGCGTAGCGTCACGAAACCTCGGCTGCACCGAGGGTACCTTATAAGAAAGGTGTATACCAAGTTTCATCCTTGTATGTCAATTTTCAAGGATTTGGGGCACAGCCCCATTACTTATTGAGCGTAGCGTCATGTTACCTTGGCTGCACCGAGGATACCTTATAAGAAGGCTGTATATCGAGTTTCATCCTTCTATGATTATTTTCAAGGTATTGGGGCACGGCCCCACCACCATATGGGCATAGCGTCACTTTACTTCGACTGCAGCGAGGATACATTATAAGAAGAGTGTATACCAAGTTTCATCGTTCTACGGTTATTTCCTATTTGGAGGGGGACCAGCACCCCCTCTAGGTATGCACGGCCTTTTAACATCGGTTGTAGCGAGGATACCTTATATAGAGGGTGTATATAAAGTTTCGTCCTTCTACGTCCAATATTCATGTTTTGGGTCAGCACCCCCTGAGGGGTTCACGCGTATGTAAACCTTTGTCTACGACGAGGATACCTTATAAGAAGGGTGTATACCAAGTTTCATCCTTCTACGTCAATATCCAAGGTTTTGGAGCAAGCCAACCCCCCCGGGGGTGCATGGTCTCGTAGCATCGTCTGCGCGACAGGTTACGTCACACTAAACGGAGTGTCAAATTTGAGAGCAGAGAAATGTCTCAAACTCCTATGTGCTTGGTGCGGTACGGTCGTGCTGGGCGGCGAAGGCGGTGTTACGCTTGAACAACATTTATACAGAGCATAAATTGAACAAAAATAAATAATAAAAAAAATGAAAAATAATAACTTAGGCAATGATACCTTAAATATTTCGATCCACCCTTATTTGTGTGTGGTCAAAATCGATACCCTGCAGGTATTTTCTATTTGCGACTCAAAATCGATCCTCTGCAGGGCCGAATCGATTTATCCGACAACGCTCAAGTCATATTCATATCAATTAAACTTTCAACTTTAGGTGCCTGAACCCCAATACCTACTCAGTATCAGTTGTATATGTTATAAGGTCGTAAAAATTTGATTATGGGTGCTTCAAGTTCCGTATTTTAGTTCCTGGGAGACCGACGGAGGAGGGTCCAAGTAAAATGGAGTATTGTAGTGTGATTGAGAAGTGAAGTTACAAGGAAGATGGAGGAAGGAAGGCCAATAGATGATACTCCGAGGAACTTAAATGAGTAAGCAGATGGGCGAAACCCCAAAACTGGGTTTTACCCTTTAAAAAATGAATTGAATTCAGTATTAAGACATATATATTCATATTGTCGATACATATATTATGAATCTTAGCCGCAAAAGATCCTTATTAATTTATGGACGTTCTACCTACCTATATTAATACATTCTGTTTATCTTAATCTAAGACAGTTTTACTGTTTCACCCCAGTTGACTTGAATCTGTTCTAACATTTAGAAGGTTTGTCATTTGTTATTGCATCGCACATAGATGAACCGTTTTCTAATGTTGAAAGGCTGGAATTTATATTTTCAAATCTCAATTTCTTTTATAAACATCAACTAATAATTTTTTTTTTCATGTTGAGACATGTATATTTTGTTCGCCATTTTTATTTTTATTTTTATTTTTTAAGTTTACTTTTACATTTATACTTTTTGTTTAATTTTTTTTATTTAAATTTTTTTTTCAAACTTTTATTAGTTTTTATTTATTTATTTTTCAATTTTGTTAAAAAAAATTATTTTGTTTTAAAGCTTTCTTTATTTATTTTTAATTTTATTTCTTTAAAAAATTAGTTATTTTTCAAATTTTTTTTTTAATTTTAATTTTATTTAAAAAAGTATTTATTTTTCAAATTTTATTTATTTTCAATTTTATTTGCTTAAAAGATTTTGTGTTTACTAAAAAAAAATTCTTTTTATGTTTATAGCGTAAAAAATCAAAACGTAAAAAAAAACGTAGCGTAAAAAATCCAACCTGTAATAAGGACGAAGAAAACCACACCACAGTGAAATAAAACAAGAGAATCTTGGCAAAAAATTAGTTGAGTCATGTAATTAAAACCAAGAATTGGTCATTGATGAAGTAATAAACGATCAATACGATATATTTTCGAAGAAAAAGAGAAACTATCTGAAGAAATACCGGTAAGAGGCTAGGCAATTGAAGGAAACTTCTGTTTTGTTCAGATGAGTCTAACCATTGATTATAACCATTATATGTAAATATGAA
>JABUQX010067058.1:0-47722 GCA_015478945.1 Trachelipus rathkii | reverse complement strand
TAATTTAAGATTTATTATAATATATATTATTATATATATATACTTATTAATTAATATTATATAATACTAATAATATTATATATATTATATATTATATATATAATATTATATTATATTTAAGTACTATTATATATATATAATATATAAATACTACATATATAATAGATTAATATTATATTCCTCCCACGCCCATGGTACGCTCTAGATTCTTACTCGAACTATCGACCCTATTGCCCTTAACTTGTTTCTATCCTAAAATCTTTTGAACTCTCCCTTAACTCCTATTCTGCATTCATATAGAAATCTTCATTCCTCTCTTTCAGATCTCCAGTATAGTTCGACCCGTTCGAACATCCCAATCCGTTGATATCCCTCTTCTATCTAATATCCATGTCTGTCTTCACCCCTTAAGGACATGGGTAGTCTTGGTGTAGCGTACTTTTAGACTATATCCCTCTAAAGCTTCGACAGCAAGCTTTACATGCGCGCCGCTACCATTCTCACCTAAGCACTTCCTTATTGAGTTGTTCACTCCTTCAGCTTTTGCCTACTCTCTCTACGTTTTCTTGCAGCGTTTCGTTTCATTTCAAGTCATTACTGTTGTCTGGAGCAACCCTCTTCCTCCCTTTCTTATTAAATTTGTATACTCAAGGTTCTGTTTATCTCCAACTTTATTCCCCTACTGTTCATCAACGATCTTCTTAGCGCCCTCTAACGCTGTCACTTTATGCTGAGATCAACTCCCTCATTCCTCCTATTTCTTGTGCCTCCTCGTTGTATCCTAGATTGTCCATACAGCTTTTGATTCAATTCTTGCGTTTTGGATTCTAGCGTGGGTAACTTAATTACATTACTGTGAGGTAACTTTTTGAACAAACTAATTCCTTAGATTTATTAGCACTAATTTCTATTTTGACGTTAAATGTTATTAATATAAAATAAAATTGACTAAATAAATCAGATGAGATTGTCTTGACAGATAGTTAAATTGGTTTCTAAAATGTTAAAGCTGGGAATTTTAAGATTGCGTGAATTTTTTTATTATGATAGATAACCAATTATAATAAAGGTTTATCGATGTATGGAATACGTTCAATTTTGGGTGGATAGGTATATTTGGATAAGTTGAGGTAAGCCAAGCACGGCTTATAACTTTCAGATTTTAACCTCTGGACACTCTTTCTTGGTCGTTGGTTGGTGTATTCTTTATAGGTGATATAAAGGTGACATGTTGCTCCAGAGATTGCATTGATTCAACTGATGTAAGAGTGATGTTTACCATGAAATTGTCGTATATTGGAGATAAATCTTACGTTGTACTTCTTTTAAGTACATCTGTTTTTATTTTTTTTTATTTTTGAATATTTCAATTTTTTATTTAAGTGGTGTCATTAATAGAGACATTTTGGAGCCAAGGGAACCAGGTGGTTCTTATTTATTTAATTTTTGTTTCTTTTTTTGTATTTTTTTATTTATTATATTTTGTTTTGCCATTTTACGAACATATCCATCGGAAAGCATCATGCATGTAACCAAAAAAAACTATTAATTAAGTATTTAAGTTTGAAGATATTCTTGGCAAGAGAAATATTTGCTCCGTTGTTGTTGTTTCCAGATAGCTTTGGGCGTTGAGTATATGAGTAGGGATTATTTTATTTTTTATTATTATTATTATTCTATTATTATTATTATTATTATTTATTATTATATTTATTATTATTATTTAGTATCTATTTTTTTATTTTATTATTATATTTTATTATTTTATTATTATTTTATTATTATATTATTATTATTCTATTATTATTAATTATTATTATTATTATTATTATTAATTATTATTATATTATTATTTTATTATTATATTATCCTTTCCGGAAATTAAATAATAATTTGTGAATAATTTATGAAAAAATATAATATATTAATATTTTGAGACGGTGAGTTAACGTTACAGAACTTCGAATTCTTTCCGTCAGTTAATGATTTAAGGTTATTTTTTTTAACGATTAAGAAATAACGACGTTAACTTTACAAATTGTTTTGGTACAATATATATTACTATATATATTATAATATTACATATAAGTATATACATATATATTTTATAATATATATATTACTATATATAATATATAATATATTATACTAAGTATATTATATATATATTATACTATATATATAATATTACCTTACTAATATTATATATTATATTATATATATTATATATATATATATATATTTATATATATATTATATAATATATATATAATATATATATATATATATATATATAATACAATAATAATTCATATTTATATTAATTAATATAATTAATTCTAATATATTATTAATAACAATAGGTAATGAGTTCTATTAGAGAATTTGTCGATTATTGGGATGGGTTGGGAGGGATGTGATGTGCGGATGGGTAACGTCATCCATATTAATTTATATATTTTTCTATCTATATTAACATATATATATCATTTGTAATATAGTATATATATATAATTTAATAATTTTATACTCTAATTAATCATTTACAACAGCAATCTGAATTTTATTGGATAAGCTGAACTTTCTCGTTTTAATTTCTCAAATATAACTATCGAATAGTGTGATAAACGTTCGAAATAACCCGTAGTACCGGATTCTCCGGAGGGATCAAAATATCAGCGGTCCGGTAATTATCATCAACGCGTCCCAATCTATATATATAAATATAATGACGGTTCTCGTAATTACCATTTTAAAAACGACTCAATCGAATACATATTTCAAAGCTGGCAATATATTTTATCAGGGATGAATAATAACTATATCGCTGTTGGAATAGCTTAAATATTATCATATTTATGATTATATTTTAATAACGATTATATCTGTATTATAAATTTACGCATTTGTATTTTGATACTATTTTTACTTTCTAATATGATAAAACTTGGCTAATTTACAATTGCTAACAATATTATCTTTCCCAGATACTGATCTTTTTGGAGGATCTATTTTAATGATTTAGAACCTTTTGAGTTATATAACGGGTTCTCGATATGAAATGTCATATTTGTGTTTGTTCTTATTTTTTACTCTTTATCGATTCATTAAACCGTCTAGCAAAGTAAAAAATTCGATTAATTCTAAATAAGATTGATTATGAAAGATATAATTAGAGATTCAATTTTATGATTGCATTTTACGAATAACTGTCACTATATATGGAACGAGGACTAGTTTCCGATAGTAGTTAATAATATAATGGGCGTCGTAAGCAATAAGTATTATTTTATATAATTTTATTAATTAATAGTTAAGACCTCTTTTTTTATATATTTATATTCAAACGGAAACTGGAATTTATATATATAAGGGAGGGATTAATATCTATCAAAATAAAATAAAAATATTAATATAAATAATAATATATACTATATATTAGTATTATATAGATCATGATTATATATATTGGAAAGATATTTTAGGAAATAATAATAATAACGAAGGTATAAGAACAAAAATATATTCCATAAATATGGCAATGCTTCATTATTTATGAGAAAAACGTGACTTGATGTTTAGGACATATCTTTCGAATCAATTTATAATTTTTTTAAGATTTTTTGGTTTTTTCATCTCGTAAGGATAAAAAATCAATGCTTAAAGTGAAAATCAAAAAATTTATTATGACCATCTCTACGAAAAGTAGAGTAATGTAAGCGTGTTATTCGTTCCCTAGTAACCCGAATGGAGGATACCTTTAAGTATTTTTTACGTAGATGTTAATTTTATAAAGTTTGTAAGCAAAGATAAGATCGCTCATATATATTAGCGCTATAGGAAATGGTAAGGGTTCGTGCAGTTAGATTTTATAAATTATAATTTTTTAATTTTATTACCTTCTAATAAAAATTATTTTTCATGGAAAACTGAATTTATAGCAGCAAGGAATCTAAAATGAATAATATAATATAAATAAAATATATTAAAATACACTAATTCAATCTCGAAAATAAATAAAAAAACTCGGCTTAAATTATAACGAAAAAAATTTATAAATTTCTGGTCATTTAATTTCACCCCGAGAAAAGTTAAAAAAGTTACGTAGTAATTTATTTGTGCCACGATAACGTACAAGAGCGTAAATAATGTGGGGACCTTGAATGTATTATCCATTTGTATCGGTCCAAAGATATTGTGAATATATACAAGAATTGATATGTAGTGTGTAATAATTAAATGTTATTTTTGTATTAGTATTTGTGATTTCCTTATGTATTTTGTAATTATTTTATTTCATCACTGAATTAACTTATATTAGCCTATGAATTATCTTTATACGATTCTTTTATTTCGCTACAAGTATAAATATGCGATAGGAGCTATTCAGTAAGTCATATTTTTCAATGTTTACAATAGTTCTCTCGACTGGGATACTAATCTGAGGCCGAGGTTTCGTATCATTGACAAGTACGATAATTCATGATAAGTGAGTGTAATGTAAGCAGTATTCTGGCTAGGTTTTTTACCCTAAAAAACGACCTTTGCGAAAGAACTTATCTGAAGTTATTGACGAACAAGGATTTTACTAGGGTTATTATAGAGTGATTATGCTATGAGCCTTATATGTCTTGTATGTTATATATAATTTTTTATTTTAACGTTTTTTTATGTTCTGTGTTACCGCGTATTTTGATTTTGTGAAGGTGTCCGAGGTATAAGTGTCTTAATATATTTAGCAGTATATATGTGATGGCAACAATTAATATAAATTTTTTCTTTGAGTACATTTGTGCCGATGTCGACTTTTTTCGAGGAGAGATTTTGATTTATTATATCCATTTAATATTGCAATAATATTGCTTGAATAAATTATTTGAACTTATATTTAGTTATCGTCTTTAAGCGGTATCGTTGCTACGAGATTAATATAGTTATGAAATAGATCCTAATTAAGCGACAGTTAGGTTTCGATTATAGGCATTTTCTCTATATTAGACGGATGAATATCTGTCATCTATTACAGACGCGGACAGTTAGTTCTGATTGAGTGAAGCTAAATATTGAAGCGTCGATTGCTATATTATTTTATTTTAGAATTATATTTTTATTATTATTAACCGTTCTAAAATATTTTGGTATGATTCAACTAGAAATTAAGGATAACTAATTAATCTAGAGAAAAAAATGTTAAATATAAAATTATAATATAAGTGAAATTTAATAATTATGATAATATTATATTAAGATAATTTAAGAAAAAATTAAAGATAAGTTTAACATAAGAATAAAAATATATATTAATAATCACGCTATATATAGAATAATTTATTATTTATTAGCAATTAATTAAAAAAAGCAACATTTTACAACTGAAAATTTATTTTTTTTTTGGTTTTCTTACTTGTATTATCGTTATTAGATTATGGAGAACAAAAAATTATTTAATGTCTAACCATAATTATATTATTATTAATTTTTTTTATTTATATAGTTTTAAGTTCTCTCTAATTATAATATTATCACATTTTTCTTTCGATAAATATAAATTATTTTAATGAAAATATTAAACTAAATTATTAAAAATAAAATAAATGAATAAAATAAATAATTTGTTACGACGATACCCATATTACCTCTAAATAAGATTAAATACGTTCCTCAGTCATATAGTTTGACGTTTCAGTTAAAAAAAAGCTCTAAATCAAAAATAAATATAAATCACTCTAAATTAATTAAGTAATCTCAAATTTTTAATTACGAACTTAGAACTCGTTAAGTACTAAATTAATATTTCCAATAATTAATTGAGGAAGTGTGGAACATGTTTCATAGTAAGGGGAGAACCGTAATAAACAACTCAAAAATGGTATAGCGTAAAGTAATGATCGCTCTCCATAATAAAATAAAGTCGATCCTCGGTATGAATAATAAATAATAGAAATTTTTTATTTTTTCATAATTTATATTAAACTTAATTATAGACCTTAATCGATCTTATAAACAGGTACAGAATAATTAACGTCACATATCATATAATTAAAATACGCCCGAATAATCGATATTAACGTTCATCCTACTAAGAAATATTTGCCGTTATTTTGAATCGTTCTATGAAGTTATCTTTTATTTTAGATGAGTAATATCGAGAAACGTCTAATATTTTATATAGAAATCGACGCCGTAGAGGAAAACCGGCCGCGATTATGAATATCCCCTCCGAGGATAAATCGTATACTCTGGAATATACGTAAAACTCCTCTAACTATCGTATTTAATTTAAGAGGAAAATAAATAACAAGTATAAATAGATATAGTGTTCAGGTAGAATTAATAAAGTTAAATGATTGGGATAATAATATAAATTATAGTGAATTAAAATTAAATAATATCATATAAATAATATTAGATAAACAATTAAATGATATGTTGTAAATAATAAATTATATTTGTAGTTATACTTATTAAATTATTAATAAATATTCGCGTAAAGTAAATCTTATAAATTATTAATTGTCAGTAATTATATTTATATATATATTAATCTTTTTTCTAAGTATCCTATAATTTTTTTTTTATATAATAAATCTATTAATATATCAATTTTTTAGTCAATCTAATTCAATATTATTATATACATATAAGAGACTTATCGCTAAAGAGCCTTTAGATATTTTAGGGTGAAGATAATAACGATATTAAGTCACTTAATATTAATAATACAACCATGTATCAGATATTTTCATGGATAATAGTCATGAATTTGGCTTGCTGTGGCTAATGTATGATGTAATGGGTATGGTAACTGTAAGACTTTGGATGTGTCTGATTTTTATTTAATTTATATACAGCACTGGTTGAGCACACGCCAAACAAAGCGAGTAAAGGGCGAGGTGAGTAAAGTTTATATGAATGTCTTGTAAATATGAAATGATAAAATATATTAACTAGATTTTTATATCGTACTGAGTCTTTGACTTTGTGTGAAGCAGATCTTTGATTTTTAATATCTAGATCATCTATTTGAAGAATTTATTTTATACCTTAAGTCTCTTGAACTGTATCCTGGAATTCTCCATTTAAATTCTGTCTCTTCTCCTCTTCTCCTCTTCCGTGTTTGTCTTTCTTGTTTTTATGTTTGAGTATCTTTTTCTGCATTATTTGTCTTTTTATTTTTAATAGTTTTACTATTTAAAGGTAACTAAATCAGAAAAATTCTAAATTCAAATTTGTCACGAAACAAGCGATTGCCATTTGCAGAGAAGTAGAGGAATTGGGAGAATCAATATTATGATATATCTTGTTGATTTCCGTTTTATTTCAGTAAAATATTTATATAATAGACTTTAGAACTATTTCTAATTACTTATTATAAATTATGCTATAATTCAATTTAATATAACTATTATATTAATAATAATAATTAATTAACGCGTTGAAAACCGATAAAATTCAACATTGATGTAAAAACTTATGAAAACCATTAATAAGATATAATATTTTTAATGTTTTATTACTTAATATTATTAGTACTTCAAAATACAGCTCAAAAATTTAATTAGGCTTTTCTACAATTTAGCCATTACGTTTCTTCGTACGTGTATTAAGAGTGGTATTTAAAAGTACTAAAGAGGATTTTATCTCTTTTATTTAAAGAAATATAAGTGCTAACTTCTTTTCTTTATTAAGATTAAAGAGTGTACAAGAGCAAGACGCAAAGTGTATGTACTCTGTAATAGATTCTTTGTACGTCGAAGATTATGTAATATTATGAGAGATGATATATTCAGGGTAATTAACACTATCATTATGATTATAATAATCATATTTTCGTGAATATTAGAGTGATTTGTCCATAAGATTAGTCATCATACTAATCCTTGTTCGAGACTTTGGTTCGTTTCTTTGTTTTCTCGTCGATAAGTATTGATCATGCTAATTTTTTTAAGGAGAAGATAAGTCATGACGGTTTTTGCGTAGAGTACACGAGACGATCCTCGGGAGGGAGATCAACATCCGGCCGGTTTCCTACAGCGTCTACTAAAATTAAAATAATGACTGTTTCTCGAAATATTTACCCTAAATAAACGAGCCGGCGAAAACGATCAAATATCGGGCAAATGAGCTGTTTCAATTTGCATATGTAGTAGCGTATGCGTTCGTTGCTTTAAATTATGATACTGTAATTGATCTTTATTTTTACGTAAACCGATTTATAATAGTTCGAATGGTATAATATACATAAATTTTGAAAAAAAAAAAGTGTTTCATATCTATTTCCCGTGAAAGGTATTATTTTGTACTACTTCTAGTTTTTTGCTTATTATAGAGCAGCAGATTTTTGTAAGAATATGTTAAGACCTTATTAGATTTTATAACAGGGTTCCGATTTAGAAAAACAATGTCCCAGCTATTGTGAAATTTAATCTGATTATTACGCTTTTATATTACGACGTTTATTAACTTAAACGCAGTTTCATAATATACTGAGATTTACTACAACCGCGACTTAGATGAGTGATTTAATGTTATTTTTTTTTAGCTTTTAACAATATATTTATAACGTCACTTATATGACGAGACGTACGAGTAAGGTATGAGACATTCATCGTGTTTACAATATTTTTTTATATTAATTTTAGGTGTATTATCTGCCCCTTTACCAGATATATGTATTATCGAAGGAGGAAAAAATTTTTTAAGAAGAGACTTAAAAAAATAAAAAAAGACAACAAAAATTTATAATAGAATATGTATTATATATATAGTACGTGGGCAAATATAATAATGTCTTTGTTTCCTTATAATGATCATTTCATAGTTCTCCAAGAGAATAACTCTATATATAAATATAGTCAAATAAATAACTTAAGGTGAATCTAAGGTTTTTGCAATTCCTACTAGTAAAAAATTGTCTCGAAAATTCAACATATTGGATATTTAATTATTTAATATCTTCGTTCTTATATTATTTCTTTAATTATAAGTCATAAGTATGTTATACCATGTTATCGAGTATGAACTATTTTGGATTACGTCATTGATTGTAACTATAATGAAGAGCTTTGTCGGTATCTTGGTATTATTATTACTTCCCGAATTAGATCGTTATCTAGCATCTAGTTAGATTATAATTGATTTTTATTGAACATTCTGTTTTATAAATTTCTTATTAGATTTCTTTCGAGGAGAAAAACAGAATTGCACTAGTATGCCGCAAAGTATGTTGCGACAGCCGTCGGATGACTCGACTTGCAGCAATGTATTGCGCATTTCTGTAGTAAGAGATGAAGATAGGGACGTTCAATTATTGCTGTAATAATAAACCATAAATATAATAGACCCTTTACGCGATTTTTTTTAGGATAACCCAATTTTAATTCTCTTTAGAACGTCGTTAAGCGTAATAATAATTGCACAAGTGGCATATCCTCGGAACAGGTCAATTTGTTATAACCTACAAAAGTTATATATAAATCAAAATCTCTCTGCAAAAAGTCGAAATAAGGAAAAATTGTAATAATAATTTTTTTTCTACAATTTTATTAATCATTACATGAATAGTAAAAACGGTCACATGAGCATAAATAACTGGTAATCAGGGTAAAAAAAAAATATTAAATAATAATCGCTTAAATGCTGAAGTAGTTTCTATCTTCCTTGTTAAAAATATTGTCCGGTTTGAATCGGTTAAACGAAGGGTCTGTTTAATTGAGTAGTGTGAGTTATATACGAGTAGAATGATTATATGCGTCATTTATAATGATTTATAGGGATCTGCGCGTAGAGAGTGAGATAACCCCATGTCCTCGTATTGAATAATTACTCTATATATTGTAATCGTGAGTGATGCGTTTCTTTGGTGAAGTATTAAGATAGAGAAGTCAGCGTATATTCAACGTATTTTGAAGGATAAAAAAATACAACGGTAAAAGTTCACGTGATTAAAAGTATGTAATAAGTATAATAAAAATTAGGAAAATATAAAATTAAGATATATATATAAAAAAATAATATAAACAATTAATAAGGTTCATATTTAAATTACCAAAATAATATATCAATTCTAATAATATAAATATCGACGTAAAAGAAAATCTTTTAAAATATATGTAACCAATTAAGCTTCAGATTTTAGTCATTAAAACTCTCAAAATTAAGTTACTAAAATTTATTAACTACTTTTGATTTAAATGCCAAAATAACTAAATTTTATTACCTTTCCTAGCAATATTTTTTAATTATCGAGTAGCTATAAGTTTATGCTTTATTATATTTATTTATTATTTTTATTAAATAGTTCTCCCTTAAATTCAATGATTTTCTCATGAAAATAAATAATTTAATTATAGACAACTAATATAATAATAAATAATTATTAAAAAAACTACGCTACTAGTACCCCCATTCCTTATAGGCTTTATATATTGAGCGATTATTTATTGCTACACTTTAAAAATTAATAGTTATAAAATATAAAACTATATTTTAAAAGGTATATCCAATCCTATCGGTTTTCACTAGGGTGCACTGAAAATAAAAAATAGTTTCATCGTCCTAAATCATACTTATCGGTGAGATGTTGTGTAATATAATGCAAAATTTAAATATTTTTTTACGTTCCTTAAGCGAGTTTTTCCCCAAGAGAGTATCATCTGTTAACCCCCAAAATAAAAATAATAAATTAACTCAATATATCATAAGAAATAATTCATCTTACTTTTCTAATTAATTATGCCAAATTTTCATCACCTTTTATATTTTATCCTCTGATTCTATATATATTTTAATCTTAAAAAATTAATTCCTAATTTATCTGAATCTAATATATTAATCTAATAACCATATTATTATATTATTATTAATTTATTTATAATTATAGGCATTATCTCCCTATAAATTCTAAATTTCTTAATTATTCATATAGTATAAATTTCTTCGTACGTATGCAAAATTCCAGATCAATATAATAATAAATAAAAATTATATCACGACGCCTCATATATTATACATTCAAGGAAAAAACGTCTAACTTCCGTCTATTAATTAATAATTTTAAGTCGACGTTTAACGTAATAAAAGCCAGATTCGAAATCTGAATAACATCAGATAATTCAAACATTTTTTTACGTTACTTGTTTAATAACTAGTTCAGTAATAAGCGTAATGTAAATTGAAGTGTATTTCATAATCAATACTGCATTGTACCTACTGCGATAAATTTAAAGACGCGTAAAGGTATTCTAAATATCATCAAAATTTGTTCCAATGAGCATACGTTTGGGATTTGAATTCCTAAAAATGCCAAAATCTAAAATTTTTTTTTATTCATAAAATTAATTATAACTTATATTAACCTTCGTAACTTAATAAACTGAAGTACTACAGCAATATAAACTGTCTCACTAAATATTTATATATAATATGTCCCATCTGCAAAATTAAATAATTAAAATCGAGCCTACTACGGCTCAACTAATTGAAATATAACAAGAATCCTAATTTCCTAGTCTTAATTCTATCCGCTGGAAAATATTATCGTTTTGTGAATCTTCTCTGGAGTGTGCAGTATGTTTAATAGCCATGTTAGATCGAAGCAGTATAAGACTTGATCATATTGTAACTAGTACGGTCCGTAGAGGATAATCTCCTTCGGTCCGCGGAATTGTCCCGTCGTAGTGGTATTCTCTCAGGATTATCTTATCTATAAAGTGCGTCCACTATCCGTATTTATGATGGTAAATATAAAAACGTAAAATAAGTAATTTACTACGTTAACTCTCAAAGTATTGATGATAAAAATTAATAGTAATTAAAATAAGAACATAGAAATAAAAAAATTATAAACAATAAAATGATATTAATTGTAATTGAAATAATAATTTTAACTTAATATTTAAATACTAATACGTATAAGAGAAAATCTTAAATATAGTCCCACTTAACGCTCGAATCGGGAAGCACAAATAACGTAACTTTAATTTATAACTTCTCGGAAGATGTGCATATAAAAAATTTTTTCGTAAATTACTTTAAATAAATCATAGTAGTTTTTTTTTAATTCGAGAGGGCAAGTTTATTGTTACTAAATTATATATATGTATTCTATTGTCTTTTTTAAGATAATATAAAATTTATCAAGCGATTTCTTTTCTATGAAATATATAAATTTTTAGTAAATTTGTAATATAACCATAAATATTAATTTATAAATAAAACTTATACGTCATAAACGACCCCCCATTATTCTATAAGGACTTTGAGCGATTTTTTCTTTATACACTTTAATAATAATTTAAACGTAAAAAAAATATTAATAAAATGGTATAAAGAGGACCCTTCTCTGCCAAGTGCTCAATATATATTTATATCTCACTATTTTAATCAGGAGTATTAGGTATGGCAAAATAAATTTATTTTGTTCCTTAAAACAAAAAGTTAAATTTTAATTATTTATCTGAGGAGAAACCAAAAAAAAAATAATAAAATTAACGGAGTTACTAAACGTAAAATTTAGCTAATAATTAAGGATTTATATATATGGATATTAATATTTTTACTTTCAATTCTTAATTATAATCATTAAATTCCTAATTATTTATCATTATCTATTCCTTATAAGTTTTTAGTATTTTAATTTTTATTAGGCTTGCTGTGTATACTCGTAATTACTGTTAAAATTTACTTAATCTCTCTTATCTTCTTCAACAAAAATTAAAATTAAAATAAAAAGATATCTATTCGCTTTACAAGTTTTAGTATTCTTAATTTTGCATATCTATGTTCGGTCTGCATTGAATCTCCCTTAACTAGATTGCTATGAAATAATAATTTTTTAGATGTTAACATTAAAAATCAAATATTTATAGTTAATTAAGTCTGTAACAAATAGGACCTTGTCAACTTCATGACACCCTCGCGGCTAGTTGTTGGCTAACTTCCAAATTAATCACGTTAAAAATACAATTCTAATAGTACCCTCCTACGGTTTCTTCGGGGGCAGCGAGGAATTATGAAAACCTAAAATATTTTCAACTGGAATAATTTTATATTTTGAACCTCGCAATTAAAAAGAAGAATTTTGAAGAGAAAACCAATATATGAAAACTTCATAAAACTTCATATTCCGAAAGGTGAATAGTATAGAAATCGAAGCCTTATTCAGCTATTAACGAAGGATTTAGATGTGAATAATATGATTTTTTCTTTTAACTTTCTTATTAGAATTCTAAAGTCTTATAACTTTTTTACTTTAAGTACCTCCTAAAAATTTATTATTAACTTAAAAATGGATTTGAATCGAAGACTAAACTATATAAAAATAATAATATTAATATATAGTACCCATTAAAATGTAATACGTAACAAAACAATTCTAAGAGAGTATCCCTTCGGTGAGCGGTCACTCCGGGGCCCGAGAAAATTAAACGTTAGCGTTTTGTTGAGGAATTTATAACTATTCTCGGGAGATTGAGCAAAAAAACTTTGATTATTTTTTTACTTTATTCCCTCATATACAACAACTCGACATTAAAGGAACCGAATAAAGTATTATTTAATAGCACTCACCTTCCCGACAAGAAAGTAAATGAATTCGTCCGATGATCGAAGCGTAAAGGTGAACGAGTAGTGGTACCTTTAAATTATGTTTTATTATTTATATTATTTGTAAAGCAGCTACCATAAACCGCAAAACTAAGATTGTGGCTTTGGAATGGAAGCTGGCTACATCTGCTTTGCTGTTCTCAAAACTGTATACGCAATGGTTCTTACCATAACCAACATTCTTGTTATTAATGTACCTTTCGAATATTAAATATATATATTATGTTAATAGGTTTGGTATTATTATCTATCGAGCCTCCACTGATGGGATTTATCCCTTTCGGGGCATGTCACTCTGTGTGCTGAGATACTTTTAAGTTTGATGTTATTAGTGCAGCATTTTCTTCCGTTATAAGAGTCGGTGGCGAAAAATTCCATATCGTCGTAGTTGCTACGTGAAGTTATGTGCACAGTTGAGGCTTATAGAGGCGTAGTTAAAGTGTCTGAGTTTGTTTAGGATTGCTGGCTCCTAAAGTAACGAGTTGAGAGGTATAATTGTTCAGGAAATGGGCGTCTTGCGTTTTTTTTAATTTGTACACATATTAGTTACTCTGAAAAAAATTATATTATCATAATAAAATTAAATTTATAGGAGCCCAATCTATAAAAAATAGTATAGATATAAGCCAAGGCAAGATTGCTCCTGACGGAGCAATCTTGCCTTGAGCGCGTGCTGACGCCTAGGCAGAGGGGCTAACGTTTCGATTAACCAGCCTTTTCGACCAATGGTGAAAAAGGATGTTAATAAAATTAGTAATTATATATATATATTATAAATAATATTATATAAAATTATTATATATATATATATATAATTAATATATTATATATATTATTATATATATTTTATATATATTATATTAATTTATTATTATTATATATATTATAGATTATATATATATTAATATTTATATAATTAATATATATATTATTATTAATTATATTTATTAATATTATATATATATATATATAATAATATATATAATTAATTTAATAATTAATATTTATTATAATATTTAATAATTATATATTTATTAAATTATATATCTATATAAATATCATATATTAAATTTAATATAAATTATATTATATTTCATATTATATATATTTAATATATAATATTTATTATATGTAATATATATTATGTTAATATATGTATAATATTTTATATATAATGTATACATAATTTAATATTATATATATTATATATATATTAATATTATATATATATTATATTTTAATAATTATATTATATATATATATACTATATATATTTATATATAAAGTATTATAATATTATAATATATATAGTATTATAAATATAATATCATAATATATATATAATATATATATAATATATATATATATTATATATAAATATTAAATTATATATAATTAATAAATATACTTATAATATTAATTTAATAATAATAATTATTAAATAATATAATATTTATAGACAAATATATAAATAAATAATTATGGCTTATGCAAAATAAAACTAAAGAAGAACTAAATACCAACCAAACCATTTCTACTAAGTGTAATTTTTAATATATCTGAGGGTACTGAATATTAAATTGATTTTTTATAACGTTTAGTATAGTTTACAAAAATGTTCCGTGAAGATTACACGATTGTGTTAATCAAAGCTAAGAGATATTTGCGTAAGTTTGAAGGGTGATTTCAAACACCTGTCAAATGTTTTTGAGAAGAGTTTGAAATAAAAAATTCATCATCGAATCATTTCCGTAGTTCGATTTAGGAACTATCGTGAATCTTTTTTGTCACAATTTATAAAAAATATATATTTTGTTTTAGCGTTTGGTGTTTTTTGCAGCGGCAAATAAGTAGTCAATGTAAGCTTAACAAGTTTCAATGTTAATTTATATCTTACATAGCTGAACATCTGTCCCCAAAAAAATACGATCTGCTCAACGATCCTTCTCATTTTAGAAGAATAAACGCATTCAGTCTTATCGGGGGTGATGAAGAAGAAAGAAATGTGATATACAAGGAGAGGAGAAGATACAGGTGTGATCAGGAAGAAAAATATAGTCCATTTTCATTTCGAGATGTGAAGATATTTGAAGAAAGAGCGAGAGCTAAAATACCCGAGGTGAGTAGAAAAGGAAAATGTTTTTTAAATCTTCACCCCACCCCTCATCGATCACCTTTTAAGCAACTGATGAAAGGTTCATTTTTATTGTTGTAATAAATCACATAAAATAACGCGCCTTCTATATTTTTCTCCAAGCGATTGAAAAATAATTTAAACCATAACGTCTTTTTTCTTTCCTTAGCCGTTTTCGTTTCGAAGATTCATGGAGGAAGATAAAAAGAGAAAGAAATCAGAAGCTAGCAGAAGGAAAAGGTTTTTAAAATCTTCTCTTCAGACTCCAACCAAAGCCGATGAAATCGATATTTATTACCACGTTTAATTTAAAATGACTAAAGTTTAAATTATTTTCAGCTTGTTTTTTTTCTTTTTGTTAAAAGTTGTATTTTTATATTCGTTTTTTTGACATTTTATTTGTTTAAATAAAAGAGTTTTTTTTTCTTATAATTTATTAACAATCCTTAGAAAATAATAATAATAATAATAATAGTAATAATAACTAGCAACGTCGCTAACTCTCTACCCTAACGCAAGCGTTAGGGCTTGCCCATAATAATAAAAATAATCAAAATAATAAGTATCGATGCTACGCATCTCTTGATCCTGACGGACCAAGCTCGTTCTCCGAGCTCGGGCAAGCCCACGCATCTGCGTTTAGATCATTTGCGCAAAGTGGATACGAAAACGGCTCGCGTTTTTAGCATGTTTAAAACTAATAGTATATATAAGATAGAAAGGATAAGAAAAACAGCATTTTTTGAAAAAAATACATAAAAAATATACCCTAAAATACTAAAATTCACAACCAACCCACGATTATAAATAACGCTAAAAAATTAAATTTACAATGATAATACAACACTACGAATTTAACGCTCACGCATACACACGCACGCAAAGGACAAATTGGGCTAATAAATTATTTAAAAATAATGAAATGTGCGGATAAAATTATTTTACGAATTAAAGATGGCGTCTTTACATATGTCGCAGCATAAATCGAGACGAAACACCTGGCACGTTTTGAAAATGCATTTCATTAGTTTTTTGTGGTAGCCTTTATCGGACAATGTCAAGGGAATGTTCTTTCTTAGAACCATTAGGGGATACACTTCGATATCGTCGTCATCGTCGTCGTCGTATTCCCGGTCGCTGCCTTTTTCATTTTCCTCTTCACCGCTCAGCGGCGGTGGTGGTCGGTATTTAGAGAAACGCTCATAGATGGAAAAGGTGTTATCGTTCTGAATAACCTGCATCATTTTTTCGTACAAAATTATAGGCATGGTGATTTTGTGAGACGTTTGAAGAAAATTGTAAACGCTATCCGAGATGACCTCGCTTTCCGCATCCTCTCTCAACTCCCTTAGCACGCTCCTTGCGTCCGAATCGTAATAGGAGACGTAATCCAAAATCATGTGAATATGGTGGCAAATTAGCTGGAGATTGTAGACGTGCTTAGTTTGCAATTCAAAAAGCGTCTCATTTATTAATTCTGTCGCGCTCAGTCTTCGAATATTCCCGTTACGTTTCAAATCTAAAACTTCGATATCGAATGGTAAGGCGTAAGCTTCGTGGAAAAACTTGTCGCCGAATCCTTGGACCCGAATTTTATTTACGATCATTTTATCGATTATGCTATATTCTTTATTTTGGGGTCTGCCGAATTTGTTCTTGTAGAAAGGGAAAAAAAGGGGCGTGCTCATTATCTTTTGCACATCCTCGTCGAACGTGTTGAAATTTTGCTCGATGCTCGTACGAATGGATTTCATTTCTTTGGCCTGCTTAAATAAGGGTAGTTGTTTTTCGAATCTTCTCAACATCAGTAAGGAATACAGCGAGTAAAAGCTGTTGAGCGACTTGCAAATGTTATTATTTTCCAACTGCAAACTCGGGAAAGCTTTATTCTCGCTGACGAATTGCGCGATCTTCGAAAAGAAGAAGCCGTAAGATTCTTCATTCGTACTACTTCCTTCATCCGTGTTTGAGAGCAGGGGCGACAACTTCTTTTTCAAATGTGCGGCCAACTCGTTCAACGAAAGGTTTTTTAATTTCTCTACCGCCTCCTGCCTCTTCGTCGCGTTGAGGCGATGTAAGAAATCGCCGAGGTCAGAAACGAATTCTAAAAACTTATCCGTTTTAACGCCGCTTTCATTGACGGTATTTAGTGAAAAGACCAAGTGCCTCTTTTGCATGGCGTCGTCGACCGGATAGTCCACGTCGAACGAATTAGCTAGCAAGAATATCTGGCAACTGACGCATATCGCGTAAGCGATTTCGAAGATGTTTCGGAACTGCATTTCTTGATTCGGCGTCGTAATCGTCTTCAAAAGATCGGGTTTGATCATATGTCTCTTTTGTAATACGTCGGACTTCCAGACCATATTTATGTCGCCGAACCAAGTTTCCGATTTTTTTTTGGAAGATCTTCCTGCCTCGTCTTTGGAGACATTTTTATAAACTAAAGCTCCCGAATCATTCCCGCCACGCGATTCGGACGATAGGATCGCCGGACAACTATTAGCTTTTATTATAATCGGTGGGTTAATTTCGCTCTCTTCGACGAGGTGATCGTGAGTACATTTCACTTTCTTCCTATTTCGTCTACCGGCCTCTGCGAAACTCTCGTCGTAGTCGTCGTAGTCGCCGTTGTCTAAATCGCTGTAATCTCGAGCGGTAACCTCTTTTTCACCGTCGACGACGCTTACTTCTTTTCTCTCTCTAGATCGCTTTTTTAATTCCTCCGTGACTCTTTCTTTTTCCGCAGCTTTTTTTTCGCCACTATCGACAACTTTCTTCGACCCTTCTGCTGCTGATGACGTTTCTTTAATCCTTTTGCGTTCACTGGATGCGCCGGCGGTTTTCCCATCGGATTCGGATTCGAATGAATCGCGGTGACGTCTTTTAATACTGGAAGAAACTTTATAATCTATTTTGGTCGCCCAACAAGCTTTATCGCTCGAAAAATTGCTTATCCTGACCAAACCTTTCGACGCGCCATCTACATTTTCCTCTATAATCTCGTAATGATTCGGGTACGTGTTTTCAACTCGATTGGCGTCATTAGCGAAAAATTCGTCACGCTCTTGAGCTTTCGTCAGTTGGCCGATGACGAAATCTAAAATTCTTCCATCTTTTACCGATTCTTGGTGAAATTTTAGCCATTTCGATTCTTGCGCTGAGGAGGAGGCGGAGGAGGGTCCATGGTCTTCGAGGTCGTCTTCGGATTCGGTTTCGTCGGTGTCCGTGATTTCCCCGCGACTCACCGATACGGGAAAAGGGACAGCGTTGTTGGCGGGGGAGGGGGCGGCGGCGGCGGCGGCGGTTTTTTGATAATCGTCTATTTTTATTATTCCCAAATAAGTTTTTTTATCTATATAATTCACTAATTTCTCTTGATTCAAATAAAGAGTATTGTTGGAAAACGTGATAGTATCTCTTATATTCGGAGATATCTGATTCCACTTGCTAGCAATTTTACCTCTCTTCTTTCTGATTATCGGCGAAAAAATTTCTTTATGCCAACTATCGAGAACTGAATCGGTTTTGCGTACGATGGAAGATTGAGTGATATGATGATATTTTATAAAACTGTTTGGTGAGACGTTAAAAATTACCGGAGATCCGTTGTTCCACGTAAAACTCGTCGAAGAACAAAAAAGTTTGGACGAGAACTCGAAATGTTTATCGTGGTCGAAGAACGTCATATTTTTTCTTTTCCTCATATTCTTCCTCAATCTTTGGTGCAATCGCAAACGACGAGCGACCCGCGTAGTCGCCGCAGCAGCTGCTGCGACGCCCCATTTCTGCCGCCTCTGCTCTTGATTCATGCCGAAATTTTCGATGAGGCGGTTGGTGCAGCTTTTTATCAGCGGGCGCTTCTCCTCCTTTTTTGTCGAAGCTTCGTCGACTATAGCCCCGAAGGTTTTTCCCAAAAAACTCAAGTTGGGCATCGCCGACGAACTCGAACCCGCTTTAGTATCGAAAGCGGACAAAGAGCAATTAGCGAAAGACAATTTTCCGAATAAGGCTTTCTTCACGATCGTCATGAAATTCGACTTCCCCTCGTTACCTTTCACTCCGACCAGTAACGTTATCGTTTTTTCCAGCATGTTGTACGAAGCTTGATTAATAGTATAAATCAGATGATGCATGAATTCGTTATCCATAGTACTAAGAAGGTTTACGTAGCCGACGAAGACCATAAGGTGCTTAAGCGCGTAAATGTACATTTTGTTTTTTTCGATTAACTTATACAGCCTGTAAACGGGAGACGATTCGTCGACCGCTTTTTCATCTCCCACGGCCGCCATCGCCATTTCTTTAACGGTGTAAAATACGGTATCTATCAAGTCTTTTTCGCTCATGTTCTCCTTCGGTATTTTACCGTTTGCGTAAAGGAAAACGAAAACGTTCAAGCCTTGAAATACCGAATTCGCGTTCAGAAGATTGTGAACGATTAAGATGATTTCGTCAAAATTCAAAGAAATATCGTGAATGAGCGCCAATTTCTCGATCGATATTTCGTTCGATATCACCTTGGAAGTTCTCGCGAAAAGTTCGTTTTCGCACCCGCAAATCAAATAAGTCCCGTCGGCTTCCAATACGTTCGGTCGGTAAGATATTAAAGTCGGGCCGCCGTCAGGGCCACCGGTGAAATTTTTGTTTTTCGTAACGAACAGTTTCTTCGCCGGTCCGGCGAACGGTTGGCTATGATGTCGGTTAAACACGTTCGCCAACTCTCTGGAAAAGGTATACCTCGACAACTCCTTGTATCTTTTTACACCGATGTTGAACTCGTATTTGGTATTTTCTTTGCGATGCTCTTCTCCCCCCAATAGAAAATATTTCGATATTTTGCGCGACAAAAAATGTTCCTTGTGCGCGTGAAAACGATATCGCAACAATATCTGATTTTCGGTAGATAACTTTTCTTTCGAAAATCTCGGGTCGTCTCCGACTTCATCGCCGTCGTCGGGTTTTCCGTTGTCGACGGCGGGGTGTGTATCGCCGCCGCCGGATATTTCTTCTTGTTGTTGTTCTTCTTCTTTTTCTTCTCCTTCTCCTTCATCTTCTTCGTCGTCGCTTTCCAAACCCAGATTTTTATTCGCGTAGAAATCTTTAGGTTTCTTCAAATCTAGTTTCGCGCTCAAAAGATTTCGCATTTTAACGGCGTTAATAATGCCTTCCATGATTCTATTTTTATCTATAGGCTTGATGAGGATACTTAAACGATGAAAATTGATTTTTTGCGTGTAGTAAAACTGGTCTTCTATGTACTTCGAGTCTATTTGTATCGCGCCGAAATTTGCGGAGGGTAATCTTAATTTGATTTCCAGGATCAAGTGTAATCAATATTCGCACCCTTAATTTCGTTTAATTGGTATCAGCCGACGCGAGAGTGTGGACTATAAACTCGGATCTTCCTTTAAACTGATTTATGAGTAAAAATTTCGCGACCACCAACAGTACGCCCTTGGATGACTCCCTTTCCGAACATTTTTCCTCCGGACTTTGCCTTATTTATAACGCTAATTCTGTTTAAATTAGAATCTGTGAGCCGATGGTTCTATATTAAATAACTATAACTCAATAATGTTTAATGAAAATTATCGCCACCAATTGTGCTACTATTACTCGGAGCGTGCGTTATTCTATTTCCCTATTGATTACGCTCGGCGAGTTGATTATGTTTTGACGTTGAGGTTGTTAGTTCTTCGAATCCTGGAATCGAGGAGCGCACGTTTGAACCGAGTGGTAGCAAACGATTAATTTTTATTTCGCTTATAGATGTTACTAATAGTCGATTACGTTCTCGTTTTTCGCGCAAGAGTTTCTAAACGATAACTTCACGCCCATATTATAAAAATCGTCTAATCAATTGAGAGGAAAGATAAATTATTGCTTAAAGTTGGTAAGAAATCTAAAGTATTATGATTAGATCGACGTACTGTTATCAAGCTTTAAATAATTATTCAACGATCTCGATTTCTCGGCACTCAAATCGGATATCAAGAGTGTAAAAAACGACGGACGTAAAGGGACGCTTCGTAATACCTCTCGTCAAGTTGCGAAACTACCTGATTCTGTACCCGATTTTTGTTTATTCGAACCCGCTTTGTCGCATCCCAAATCGTTTCGCCTTCCATTTTTCTGTATCTGCATTCCTGATCTGAATCTTAGTGCTTTATCTAAATCTTCATTCCAAATTTAAGGTGGGAAGAGTCTAGACGGACGATAGCCCCTTCCCGATGAGTCCGCTCGATTTAGATCGTTTTAAAAACGGGTTGATACCACGCTGATCCCCGCTTCTTTTACGAAAGTACTTGTTCTACCTCAAATTCTCCTTGTATCCGCTAATAATTTTAACGGTATATAAAAAGGTTACTTTCTAAACGTTTTCGGTACGTAAACGACTGGCTCGGCCTATAAAATATAAATTCGTGACTGTTATTTTATCTCCAATCGTGAATCTCGTCTCCTCCTCGTTAACGACGGCGTGTTCTAAGATATTCAAATTTAACCTCCGCGTTCGCTGCTCGGTGAAAGTTCGTATCAGCGTCAATAATTCGAGCTTTTGTTAATAAATTTGTCCTATGAATATATAAATATTATTATGTCGACGTCGTTCATTTTTCGGTGCGATCTACTGGCTGGTATATATCGCTGTAACTCATTTAATCCAATCGTTTATTGTCCATTATATAACAAGATAAACGAATCCCCGAATCCTCTTTCAGTATCTAAATTCCATAGAATGAAGAAGAATTCGCGACCGGATAATTTTATGTGGCATCTAGAGGCTCTGGAAGAGACACGCTTTTTCGATAGACGGCTCTCAGAGGCTGCGAAGAATGAATTCTCTACTTTTTCAATGGAGGAATCATTCAGACTTTATAATGTTACCATTTTCTTTCTTTCTTATATTCTAAATGATTTTATTTCCTTTTCCATTTATTGTGAAGTGAGGCACTTAATACTTCAATTCATTCTTGGATCCCAGTTTCTTATACTAAATTAAATTATTATTATATTATTATTTATTATATAATATAATTTTAATATTAATTATTTAATTATTTAATTATTTATTAATATATATTATTATATTATATATTATTAGTATATTATTATTTATTTATTTAATATTATTTATATTTAATTATATTATTATTAATTTATATTTATATTATTATATTTAATTTATATTATATTATATATTATTTATTATATTAATTTCACAAAAAAAATTTGCTAATGAACTTATTACCAAGAAGATAATTAATTATCTTATATAATATTAACTATTAATTATCTTAATATTAATTATTAATAATATTTAATATTTATATTATTATTCATATATTATTATTCTATTTTATATTATATTTATTATAATATTTTATATAAATTTATTATTATCATTATATCAAATTTATTATTTATATAATAAATTTTATCTCTCAAGTGGATTATAATCTGCCTATTAGGTTTCAATTAATTATAATTCGTAATCAATTTATTCTTTCTATTTTAATCTAATTTTATTTGTAGATCTTTCGTATTCCATAAACGTATGGAAGTGTAATAAACACTTAACTTCCGTGTATTTTCGATTAATTTAATAATAGGTAATATTATTATTTTTTATATAACGTCATTCTTTACTCCATAATGTATTAAATAATTCGTTGTAGTAATTAACTTTTCGTTACCGTAATAACTTATCTAATTGACTAGTTTCATCATTTTAATTCATATATAATTCTTCTGCAATTATTATCAGTTCTGCTTTAATTATTTTTTTTTATTTATATTTTTATTTAATTTTATTAATATGAATTTTCTTTACAGTTCGTTTTTCGTTCGTTTTCTTACTGTATCGTTAGTTTAATTTACCCCCTCAATAGTTTATTATGTGTGTTCGTCCTATTTAAATATCATTAAGATTTATCCATTTATTTGTCGATTATAAATATATTACAGTTTTTGGGCGTCGTATAATTGAACAATTAACTCCGTGCAAACAGTTTAATATGAATAAAAGTTCGTTGAATGTAATTTCCCGTTTACGCATATCTGATGCTCGTAATTATATCGAACTGTAATCCCGTTACGAATTTAATTCCACCCCTCTGTGTATTTCGGGCGACTTAAATAGCTATCTACTGTGTCCATACATCATTTGAAATTTTCTGGACTGCTCTCTCTTCGAAAAAAATATACGAAATCCAAAAACTTAGGCCTCAAAACGTTAAACGATAGCTTCTAAATTCGTTAGTTTCCCAATTTTCTTGTATAATACTATCTCAAGTCCGAAAATTCGATAACTGGTTGTTCCAGACATGTAGGTATGAGAATTAAAATTTCTTTTCCCATAAATTTCTTTCTATATCGTATTAGTTTAAGCTATCGACACGTTGTTCCATTTTGAATATATCTAGTTGATATAATCCATTATTCCCAATACATGTACAGGAGAATATGTAACGAAAGCATAGAAATATTCGAATCCCATGATTCACTTTTATCTTTAATTCTGTCAAAATGGTATTGAAGTGGTGCTATTCGGTAGCTATTTTTCGCTTCCTTTCTTTTTTCTTCGTGGAAATGTTTTCAATATCCTCCAAAGAAGGCGTCTTTAACATGAATCTTTTATATCGCTTTCTTTATCTTTTCGATTTTATTGTAATTTTAAATTTAGTCTTACAAAATGCCGAAAGATATATGGTCCCTAAAGGCGATCCCGACTAACTAATTTGATTCGTTTTTAATCTCTATTTTGACATTAAAGAACACTCAAATATCAAAAAAAAAAACGTTAATGATCGATTTTTCACACTGAAAGCGTAATAAAAAGGAAAAAACGTCGGTTTTAGAGGCTTTTTCGCACAGGAAAAATATTTGTTCGGTACTCAAAGTCGATTCTCGTAATTTATAATATTTATTTATAAATATGAGTATATAATTAAACTGACATTTTTTGTCATTTAATTTCATTATACAGTTATCCATTTCCCATTGCAATTCCATTTCTTTTTTCCTCATCTTCAGTCATGAATCTTCTCGTGCGTTTCGCTGGTAAATTCCGATTTTACATTTTTTAAGTATCCCGACTATATTCCATAGCTCGTCTCAGGATTCGTCGAAGAGTTTCTTTTTTTCGGTACGCCCTTTTCCGCCTTTTCGTCGTTTCTCTATCGAATAAACCCTCATTCTGTATCATTTCGTTTTCTTGAATGATAATACAGTAAAGCTTGTGGATAGTAAATCCCCCTTCATTCCGATCGGCGAAATATTATCTATAGAATCCCCAATGCGCCTCGTAGAGTATATCGTTCGTTAGCCAAGTATTTACTAGTTGAAGTTTATAATTCTCGCTGAACTTTTTGGAATTACGAGCTCTATTGTATTAAGATCTAACGAGGAAAGTATCCTCTCTTCGAACAGAATCGCGCACATTATTTGAAAATACCGATCTTCGTAATCGAAACTACCGTGGAGGTATTGATCGGTCCCGTGCATTTCATTCATAATTTCGTACCTGTTAGCTCTTTCGGATACCTTTCTATGTTCGTACCGTCTTAAGTCGTCCACCAATTTCGTTACTAATCTCGACTTTATTTTTTCCGTCGTTTTCTCTAACTCTTCGCTCATTCGATTCCTCAACGAGTCTTTATTAACAGCGACGTCGTCCTCGTCGTCGTCTCCGGTCGTCCTTTTCGCGAAGCCGATGTAATGGGAAACGTCGGAAAGCGAAAGCGTATCGTTGTAGCATATATTATAATTGAGTCCTTCGAGGAGATTTACGAGCGAAGCGTTACATTCTAAAGTTAGTAATTTGTCTTTTTCCTCGTGCGTTTTGCAATTAAATAACGTATCGGGCCAAATTTTTACCGCTCCGATCTGCTGTAAATATATCGATAAGTTAAAGGGAACGCAAAAATGTTCCCTAATGATTTTGACGGATTCGATCCCTTCACACATTTTAAAGGACGGAAACATGTTTTGAATTTGAGAAATGAATTTTTCGGAACGGAAATCGCTCAAGTGACAGGACGAGAGAGGGTGATGGTCGTTACAATATTCAATTCTTTCCCCTCCTAGAGCAAAAATTTGTTCTAGACCTTCGGAAATATTTAGTTTAAATTTCGTTTCAAAGCACGACTTGCAAATTTTTTTTACGCGGAAGCGGTTGACTACGTAATCCTCGAAAAATAATTTCAGGTTATTGCAGCGAACGAAATATCTTTCCTTTCTTTGCTCTCGGGTTAATGATGAATGCGACATATTTCCCTTGAAAACGTAGCCATTACTTTCCATTAATCCTAAAAATAGGGTGGGGTTATTTACGATGTTATAAAGGACGCAAAACCTATTAGCCAATATCAAATTCAGATGCGATAGCGACGCGACATCGGAATCGAATGAAGGGTTGACGATGTAACTGCTAGTTTTCATCTGAGAAACGTAAAGTTGGTGAGAAATGATATTTTCTTCATCCCGGTCATCCCCGTCTTCGGACTGAGCCCTTGCCGCGTTATCTTCTTCTTCCAATTCTTCTCTCTCGTAGTCGTAGTCTTCGTCGTCCGTGTCGTCCGTGTCGTCCCGGTCATTTCTCCGCTCGGATGATTTTCCTTTAGAGGTCGATTTCATCTTCTTGGCATAATTATCCTTTAGGCTTTTAAGATACTTTTCTTCCTTAGATAATTTTTTGCGAAAAATTTCGTAGCCTTTTTCTTCATTTCAGAGCTGGTCTGAGTATATGATATATAAACATTTTACTACATTTGTACGAGATTTTACTAAAAACATTAAACCATCTACATTACTTTAAGCAGTAAAGCCAGTAAATCCAATTAGAGGGGTTTACCTAAACACCAGAGGGGAAAATAGTATGCTTTTGTTTTCTGCTTTACCTGCCGCCTCTTACTTGCATGTTTTTTAGCTGCGTTAAAACTCATGTTTTACCTGCTTTAACTTCATATGTTCTTACTGCTTTAACTCATATATATTATTAACATTATTACATACCTTAAAAGCATTAGTAAATCAGTAAATCTAGAGGTGTTACTAACACCAGGGGGGATTAGTATGCTTTTGTTTTACTCCTTTACTGATTTAACTTTCTGCTTTACTGCTTTAACTTTTCTGCTTTACTGATTTAACTTTCTGCTTTACTGCTTTAACTTTTCTGCTTTACTGCTATTTAACTCAGTATTATTATTACTTATTTTAACACAGATATATTTATTAACATTACATATCTTAAAGTGCCAGTTAAATCAGTTAAATTAGTGAGGTGTGACCTACACACCAAGGGGATTAGTATTGGCTGTTGTATTTACTGCGGTTTACTGGCTTTAGAACTTTTCTTGCTTTACTGCTTTAACTTGTCTGCTTTTACTGCTTTAACTTCTGCTTTACTACTGCTCTAACTTTCTGCTTTACTGTTTTACATCATTAATAGTGTATACATGTATTGTTTTTTTTTTTTTGGTTTAATTGACTGTTTTTATTTATTTTTGTATTATTTTATTTATTTTATTTTCTTATTATTTTTTTATTTTTATTTTAACTTTATAAATGATTTCAAATATTTTTTATTATTTTTATTTTTATTTTTATATTATTAATTAGTGTTAATTTTAATTTATTGCCTATTGTTATTATTATTATAGAACCAACACATTCACTTATGACCACCTTATACCACAATTCACTATGCACACTTTCTATACACACATTCACTATGACACTTACATTACCCATAGACACTTATACATTTACACTTATACACGCACACAGATTTACTTACACCAACGCAGATTTTACTTACCACTCACCCTAGAATTTACTTACCACACAGATTTACTACCACACGGCAGATTTACTTTACAAATGATTAACCGGGTATATATTAAAATTTATTAAACATTTTATGTTGTTAATTAAACACCGTACATTTATAGTTACTCATTCAAATATATAAAAACTAAAATTTATTCTCAAAGTTTAGTAAAAAATGTCTATAATAAATCAATCATTTATCTTTGAACAAAAAGAAATTGATTATCGTAACTGTTAAATTGACTTTTTTGTTTTATAAATTTTTATAAAACTTATTTTCAAAGTTTTTTTTTAACAATAACTTTTTAACTAAATTTGTATTGAAATTTATTAAACAACACATTATTATTTATTACGTACCTTAAAGCAATAAATCCAGAAGGTTCAGCCCCTAGCCCCCCTCTTACACCCAAAGCCTATGTGCCCGCGTTATGTTCACTGACTTAGCTGCTAACATACAATTTATCTTTTATTAAAATCTTTATTTAAGTACTTACTTTAAAAATAACGCATATTCACTTACATTTTTATTATTCTTTCTCGATGTTTAGTAATATTTCAAGTTTTTTAAAATAATTCGGGGATTTTTCTTTATTATTATTATTATTATTGATGCTATTGTTACATTGGCAATCCATCACGAGAAGAAAACACAACAACCCACACTCCTTTACAGATACGAAAACTGACGTTCTCTCTCGATGTAAATGTGGCTTGCAAATTAACACTACATTCAGCCTAAAATTAGGATAATTCCTTTTGTATCCCGTGGGCGATTTAAGACCTAATTCCACGTCAAAATATATTTTTCAAACTGACCTTTTTCTGTGAAATTGGTGCAATAACTACCGTTTAGGCTAAATTTAGCTTAAATGGTAGGATAAGCCTTTTGTATCCCAGGCCTGATTAAGGCTAATACCCAGGTCAAAAGGTAATTCCATTATAGACAAGAATCGAGAATCAATGTTATTATTATTTTATAAATGTTATATTTCAAACTGAAACATGCTGGATCTGGTAAGATCCCTTGAAGCAGGTAAGAAGGGAAATTGTTACCTTTCTGTGAGTGGCCGGCAGTAATCCTTATCTCCTTATTCATGACCATCTATGTGTGATTGGTCGGGAATTATTTTATCGCTTTTTGGTTTTACGTATGTAAAGACATGTTTTTTCTTCATATCCTTAACCTTATCTGTGATTGGATGAAAAAATTATATTGGAGGAAAATATTCAGATCCAAAACTTTTTATTTTTTTCGAAACAATTTTTTAAAATTCAATAGTACCAGGCTGTTAAGCGATGCACAAGTTCTCTGGTTTGTAATAAAACGTGTTTCTATTTTTCACTAAGGGATATCATGAAAACACCTTACATGATATACTCAATACAAAACGATTATCCCAGTGGGAAATCGATGGATCCCAGGGAAGTAGGGTTTCATTTTCTTATATAAAAGAAAACCCGCTGGATTTTTTGAATTTTTCAGTGTGCTACCCATCACCGTGTTATACTACCATGGTTATTTCATGAGTCGCAGAATGAATTACTTAGTATTTGTAATCACACCTGAAAGTGGCTAACAGAATACTTTAAACCAAGCTCAGCTTTAAAACTGGACCCGAAACAGTTATGTAGCCTGTGCGAAGAATACCCGCGTAAGCAACTCTTACGTTCTGATCATTTTATAAACATCAAAACATAATCAGTTTGGAGTGAAGATTATGGGCGTAAAGAAATAATGAAACAGGGTATTTTGAACCTACATCATTTTGGATTTCTAAAGTTTCAGGCCGGTCAGCCGAATGTCTATGCAACAATCTCTCAATCAAAATATTATCATTCTTATCTCAAACCAAATGGTTATCTAATTAACGAAAAAAAGTTTAGGATATAATAGTATCTGTAGCAAAAAGTGACCGGTAATTTCATTACAATGTTATTACCAAGAATACTAGCCGCATTTATAAGAAAACCTGATCGATGATCCTAACGGTTATTTCATTCGACCGCTTTCCTAAGTTCATATAGACGTACGAAATTCTTTACGTCTACTTGAGAAAACCAATGAGCAAGAGTATTATGCAGGGTGACCAGAATTAAATATACATGAGATCTGAGGCGAGGAACTTTTTACGTAGTGTTAATGAAGGTATTTACTGCAGACACGAAACGATATATCATCATAATGATATAATGATTGGTATATTTGCAAAAGATTTAGGAGAATTTAATAGTAAAATGAATCTAATAACACATTATGTGTAAAAATTGTATGTGGAAGTGTTATATATAATAACTATCCTGTGTATTTATTTAATGTGAACTTTAAATAAATTTAGAACTTTATATTTTTGCCTTTATATATATATATATATATAATATATATATTTTATATATATATATATTAGTATATAATATATCATATATATAGGTTATATTAATATATATATAATATATAAAATTTCTCACGATAAATTAATATTAAAAATTCTTAATTATATAGTAAAGTTTTTGATTTATCTTATTTTACTTTCTTAAATAAATAGTTCATGCTAATGTTTAAAGAGTTTAAATAAACGAGCCCAGGTTCAGGATTATTGAAAAAAAACATGTTTTTTACATACGTAAAACCAAAAAAAGCGATAAAATAAATTCTCGACCAGTCACATACGAGGTCATATAAAGATAAGGAAGTTTACTCCGGCCACTTCACAAGAAAGGAAAGTTTCCTTCTTACCTGCTTAAAGGATATTACCGATCCGGCATGTTTCAGTTTGAAATATGATATTTAATAAAATAATAATACATTGATTCTCGATTCTTGTCTTAGCTACTGGACTGGACCTTTTGAAACCTGGTATGTAGGCTATAATCAAGCCTGGGTACAAAAAAGGGCCTTTATCCTAAATTTAAGATACTTTAGGGCCTAACGTAGTTATTGCACAATTTTACAGAAAAAGGTCCAGTTTGAAATAGTTGTTTTTGACGTGGGCAATAAGGTTAATTCCGCCCCGGGGATACAAAAGAAGGAGTATCCTAATTTTAGGCTTGAGAAGTAAGTTATTTCCAAACACATTTTACAGGAGAGAGGTCGTTTCGTATCTGTAAGGTGTGTGGGTTGTTGTGTTTTTCTCAGTGATAGGATACCAACAAATGTCAAAGATTAATAATAATACATAAATAATAATAAAGAAAATCCGAATAGTTTTTAAAAACTTTGAAATATTTTTAAGTAAACATTCGAGCGCAATATATATAAATGTTAAGTGAAAAGTAATTTGTTATTTTTAAGTAAGAAACTTTAAAAGATTTTTAATGAAAAGAGATGTTTATGGTGCAGTAAGATCAGTAGAAACATAACGGCGGCATATAGCTTGGTGGATAGAGGGTGCTAGGGGGCTGACCTTACTGATTTATTGCTTTAAGGTTACGTAAAATATATGATTTTTAAATAAAATTTCATAAAATTTAGTAAAAAGTTATGTTTAAAATTTTTAAAGTTAATTTAAAATTTATAAACAAAAAGTGATAACAGCTAATAATAAATTTTTGTCTGCATTTCTTGATTGGATTTTATTATAGAAGTTTTAAGAACTTTGAAATAATTTTCGTTAAATTTGAATGAGGTATATAAATGTTGGTGATCAAAATGCTAGCTAATTTTTAAGTGTTTTAATTAATTATACGGTTATATGTGTGTAAATGCGTGTGTAAGTAAATCGATGTGTAAGTAAATCTGGTGTAAGTAAATGCTCTAGGTTGGTTGTAAGTAATCTGCGTCTTGTAAGTAAATCTGTGTGCTTGTAATTTTAAGTTCTTACAATGAATGGAATCAAATGTATATATTTATAGTGAATGTGTGTATTAAGTTGTCATAGTGAATAGTGTGTATTATTAAGTGTTCATTTCAGTGAATGGTGTCTAAATAATTAATAACAATAGCCATGTAAGATACGAATAAACACTAAGTAGAGAGAAAAAAAAATTAAAAATATACAAATAAGGAAACTTATAATAACACATGTTGCCAGATATGGTTTTAAATAAATTAATAATAAAAATAATAAAATATTAAGTAATGAAATAAAATAAAAAGTATTAAAAACAAGAATAAAAAACATAATGTTAATCTATATGTGAGTTAAAGTAGTAAAGCAGAAAGTTAAGCAGTAAAGCAGAACGTTTAAAGCAGATAAGCAGGAAAGTTAAAGCAAGTAAAAGCAGAAAGTTAAAGCAGTTAAAAGCAGTAAACCAAAAAGCATTAACTAATCGCCCCCCCTTTAGGTGTTAGGTCGACACCTCTATTGAGTTACTGATTTACTGCTTTAAGATATGTAGTGTTAAATAAATATATGAGTTAAGCAGTAAATATATGAGTTTAAAACAGTAAATAAACAAGAAAGTTAAAGCAGTAAAGCAGAAAGTTAAAAGCAGTAAAGCAAAAGGTTAAAGCAGTAAAGCAGAAAAGTTAAAAGAAAGGTAAAGCAGTAAAACAAAAAGGTTAAAGATCCCCCCCTTTGGTGTTAGGTCACACCTCTATTTTGATTACTGATTTTACTGCTTTAGGTATATTGTAATGTTTAAATAAATATACTAAAATTATGCGAGTTAAAACATATGAGTTAAAGAAAGCGTAAAACATGAGTTAAAGCTATAAAACATACGAGTTAAAGCAGTTAAAGCAGTAAAAACACATAAAAGCATACAATCCCCCTCCGGTGTTAGGCTAACACCTTACTTGATTTACTGCTTTACGTAGCTTTAAAGACAATTAATGTTAATGGTTTTGTAGTAGAAATCTCGTACAATTGTAGTAAAATAAAGTTTATAATATATCAGACACTCTGAATGTTTTTCTTTTACATACAATTTTTTAAAAAAGTTTATAAATTAAAAGCTATTAAGTAAAAGTATAAGTAAAAATTTATTGTTAATATTAAATATATGTGTAAATCAATAGGTTCTGTCATGGAGTTTACAGTTTTAGGTTCGCCGAAAATGTTTTTAAAAATTGGTTTAAGTAATGAAAAATTAAAAAATGAATGATTCATAGTATATCTTTGTCGATATAACAAGACTCAATTCTTCTGAATGTTTAGGTATTACTATATATTAATCCTAAATATTCTTCGTTCTGATCCTGAATTACTCTTACATAGACCTAAAGTCTTATATAAACTCTCTTTATCCTTCTCTCGCGCGGTCGAGATTTGGGCCGGTGCAGGTAATGTGTCGGAAAAACCGAATTGCGCCTTGGGGCCACGCGGGCGGCGACTCGTCGTCGCGATGAATCTCATTTCTATATCCGATAGTGGGTGTGTAGCCGGCTCCGCCGAGGGGCGAGATCGTCGCCGGCTTGAAGCCCGGCCCGGCCCAGAGCAGGACGAGCCATCGCGCTGTTCGATCGGCCGTCCCATGTTTCGTTAAGCCTCCGAAATACGATGTCTACATGTCTCTCTCTATAGTGCTTATCAGTCAGCTTACCTGGACATAGGTTAGACATTAGATATTAACTCTGTTCTGTTTGATTGAGAGGTAACGAGATGAGCCATCAAAGATGATTTCGTGACGCTGCGCCCGGCTCATGACCAAGTACATTTCACTCATTCAGCTCTCGCGCAGCACCGTCTCAAACAGATGACGGCATCAAAGATGACGTCATCAAGATGAACCTTCCCTGTGCTTGTGCCTTAGGCCATCCCCCCAATGCTGAGCCATTTACTGATGGAGCATCCAAATTGGGGGCATCCCAACTGCTGAGGCAATTTATTGCCTGGAGGTGAGTACAGTCGTTTAGGGTATCCCAAAGTTGTGCATTCGCCTACTCTTCAGTTGAGGCTTTCACAATAGTAGAGCTGATTGGAGGCTTGTGATAGAGTGTGTGTAGTAAGTACAAGTATATGGTTACCGCATATGTTTATCGCGGGTGTCTAGTGTCTCTCAGTCAGCATACTTCGATATTCCTCTCTCGTAAGTGAGTGTAACGATGGGACATGCTAAGCGCTTTATAAGTGTGTATAAGTGGTATAAGTGTTTAGGGGAAAAAGACTAACTCCATAGTAGGAAGCATCCTAGCGGTTTTGTAATATCACCAATCGAATCCTCATACCTTAATATAACCTAAGGGTAGACACCATATTAGGGCTATTCGGGGGTCTCAGGGGAGCTAGAAAAGGCTTGAAAAAAAGTGGCACTCACGGGTGGCACTAGTGTGGCACTCACTTGGTCACTAGTGTGGCACTCAGCTTGGCACTCATTGGCGACTCACTTGGCACTCATTGGCACTCGACTGGCACTCACCTGGCACTCACCTGGCGAACTGCCAACTGGCACTCATTTAATACTCATAGAACACTAAGTAGAAACATCACAGATACCTTTCTACAGTGGATTGGACCATCAAAGCCGATCAAGTTTAGCGTGGTCAAAAGTTGACCCATGGTTACTTATGTCAAGGTTCAAAGGCCGAAATATCTATGCTCAAAACACGGTCAAGACGTCAAAAACAAAGGCGCTAAAGTCCCGAAAGGAAGGACAAAAATTAACGTGGAGTCCAGAAAATTGGGACCCAATGGAAGAACCAAAGGGTTGGCAGGTGGTTTGTTACGTGAGTAATAAGTGTTAATGTAAGTGGTCTATGGGTAAATGTAAGTGTTTCATAGTGAATGTGTGTATGAAGTGTCATAGTGATATATGTCTGTATAATGTGTAGATAAGATGTAAGTGTGTTGTAGTTAGATTAGTTGTGTGTGTCGTGGTGTGTGTGTGTCGTGTGTGTGTGTGTGTTGTCGTGTGTAGGTGTTCAGTTCAGGAGGTAGAATTCCATACCCATGCGCTACGAAGTTAGGAACGAAATTATGTGATCGGAGATGGGCTACGAGGGTGGGCAAAAAATTGGCTGTGGGCAAAAAAATGACCCATGTGCTATATGGCAAGGTCAAGCCGAAAGTATCATTGTGTCAAACAGGTTAAGGACATCAAAAAGGGCAAGCCTCATAGGAAAGACCAAAAAAATTACCCGTGGGCAAAATTAACCCATGGTTATCTGTTCAGTGTATGTGTGTTTTGCGCACGCGCACGTTGTGTAGATGTTGATCGGAAATATTCAAAAAAATAGGCTAAGCCGTTAACAGGAAGGACAAAAAATTACCGTGGGCCAAATTTGGACCCATGCGGAAGGACCAAGGGAGCCAAACAATTTCCGCTGGTGTCAAAAAGTTGACCCATGGAAGACCAAAGGTAGCCCAAAAATTATCGTGGGCCAAAATCTGACCCATGCAGGGACCAGAAGGGTTAGCCTGAAATTTCCGTGGGCCAAAATTGACCCATGAAGACCAAAGGGCTGCGTCGAAATATCATGGTCAAACAAGGTAACGACATCTCAAAAGAAAGGGCTAAGCCCCTAAAGGAAGATCAAAACTTACCGTGGGCAAAAAATGGCCCACGGGCGAAAAAATTAGGGGGCGTAACATAGGGGGGTACGTTACAACGGTGCTCGGCACGCAACCGTTTTTGGCGCACCCTTTTTCGAGGAAGGGTGCTAAAGATTTAGGTTGCCAAAAAATTAGGGCTGCCAAAAAAAATCTAGGGTCGCCACAAACGTGGGCCAACGAAATGGACCCCATGGAGACGGAGGTTAGGTCGAACAAATAGGGGTAATTCCACAAAAGGTAAAGTCCAAAAAAGGTAAAGGCCCAAAAAGTAACAGTGCCAAAAAGGTCAGAAGGCCAAAAAGTGCAGGTTCAGTAAACACAAATTTGGGCTCAAAAAATAGGGTTTGCCCAAACTCTAGTAATAAAGTAAAAGAGGGTCAAAAAAGGTCAGGTAAGATGGTGGTAAAAAGGTTTCGTCGCTCCGGAATAGGCTGCTCCATACTATACCTATAAACTTGGAAATTTCCCTATTAAATTTTTTAATTTATATTACATTCGTTACGATATTTGCAATAAGTCAATATTTTACACAAATCTTTAAAAGCTTAAAAATACAAAGCTTTCGCCTCTTAGATTGAGGCCTCTTACAGAGCTTATGACATGAACGAGGAAACCAGGAGCCAAAACTTTTTTGAAATGTGTTATATGTTTATATTAATCTGCTTGGGGTGTGCACTTTTTTTTTTTTTTATTTTTATCTATTTTGTAGAATATATGTGCCTTTTAATAGGTTGATTACATATTGGTCCAGTTTCACTCTCCCTTTTTTTTCATTGAAATTTTCCATTTTTATGAGTGCACAAATTATTCTTATTTGTTTTCTTTAAATTGGATATTCCGAGGTAGTTTGAAAATTTGTGTTTAATGTTGTTTATATTTATAGAGTAGTTTGTAGTTGGGGTCTATGATGTGAAGAGCTGAGTTTAAACTTATCCATTTTCTTTAAGTCATATATTTGCTGGTAATGTTGGTCTATTGAGGTGCGTTTAGTAGCCATAGTACACGGAGTTGCAACACTGCATAGGTACCTTGGTTATACAATTCCAATAGGTCTTAGGGGGAGATTTAACCCCACTTTTTTTTAACGGGTAAGACTATATCGGCATGGGGTGAAAAAGGTATTTTTCGAGAATTATGCGTTTTGCAGATGTTGTAAGAGGTTGGGGGATAGGTAAGTAGGATGTAAGGGGATTTGAACGGTTGTTGTTAGAGGTGCTATCAAAAAATTTCTCTCTGCTTTGTTAAGGCTGAAACCTATAAAGTATAGGATATATGTAATTTGGTTGGAACGCTTGAAGAATAGGAAATTAATTTCTGTTTTTAGGAAGATGGGGAACATATACGTTCAAAGCGCACCAAAATAGGTGAAGAAAGTGTGGCAGGATTTTTGTGAGAGTAAATTGTGCTGAAACCAGTGGGTATAATTAGGAGAGAGGAAAGGTTTTTCTAGTAGATAAGAGAAGAGCACGATGAAATGTTATTCCCAGGATATCAATCTATCAGAAGGGGAGTTTGTTAGTCTTGTGATGTGTCCATATATATATATATATATATATAGTATATATATATATATATCATATATATATGTATATAATATATATATATATATTATATTTGATATATATTACTATAGTATATATATATGTACGTCTGTATAATGATATTATATATATCTAATAATTTATATATATAATATATATATATATATATATATATATATATATATAGATATATATATATTACTATATATATATATATATGTATATATATTATATATATATATAATATATTATATATATAACGATGTATATAATGATATGATATATATAATATATAATATTATTATATATTATGTACTATATATATGATATATATATATATAGTATAGTATATATATATAATACTATAGAATAATAGTAATAGATATACATTGTGTAGTGATGTCGTGTGTAGATGTTCCCAATAAAGACTTATTCTTCTTTTCCGTCAATATTTACATCCATTTCACATTACACTCCTAAAAGCGTTTTTTATTTTAAATTATTTTAAAGAGAGAGGATGTTTATGTAGTTCATTAAATGTTTTTCACCACCAAAAATCATCACCGAAGAGAATATCTGGAAGTCAAAAAGAGAGGAGAGAGGAGAGAGGAGGAAGAGAGAGGGAGAGAATACTGTTATATTCAGCCTATAGAATAAACGGGCAGCCTTCATTTTCTCATATTTCATCTCGTAATTTCAAAATAGAGACAATTGAGTCCGTCGTCTTTTACGCTCATGAGGCGAGGCTATGCATTTCAGGCCTCAACGCGATCCTTTTTGATCTAGACTTAATTGAACTTAAATCCCACGATTTGTTAAAATAGATAAAAAACAGTATAACATAACATATGTTGCTATTATAAGTTTATGAGTTACTATATCCAGTACAGTTATTAAAGGAAAATAATATAGAAAAATGTGTTAGGCGAGCCTCGGAGGATTCATATCACGCTACTCGCAGATAATAATATTAGTATCAGTATATGATATATATATATATATATATTATTATATATAATTAATATTATATAGTATATATATACTATAATATGTATATATATTATAATAGTATAGTATATTAATATATTAATTTAGGTTAACTACGATTGATACTTACTATTATTTGCAATTTTACTATGTAATATAAACTATATATTATATATGTATGTATTTGTGTATGTGTTTGTTGTATGTTAATCGTATTTATATGTTTACAATTGTTTGTTGTGTGTGTATTATGTGATTTGTATGTTGTGTGTATTTAAATTGCAAGATATTGCATACATGTTTATGATTTGGCAGACAGAGTGGAGGACATTGTCTTTGAAAATAAAAGAAAGAAAAATCTAGCTATTAAAAATTTTAAATAAAATAGGAGCGACAGGGTTGCCAGTCATCGGTCCTCCAGAAATGTAAGACTATGTTCAGTGCTCTCAAGAATAATTATTGCTAAGTATAGAAAAAACTATCCCCTGTAATGAAGTTTAGTTTATTTAGAACGCGCAAACTGCAGGAGGTAAGTGCTCAATGACGAAAAGCTATTTGGTGATAAGGATTACTAAGCGTCTTTCTAGGTTTTAAAATTTAATACCATTCATTTACTATAGTGATGTTTTAATTTTGGTAGTAAGATTTTTTTAAGCGTCCAAATATAACTATGTCTAATAGAACTTACTTGAAAAGTGTGTCCGGTTTGAAATTCGAAGAAATTGTTCTAACAGACGACGAGCGAAATACACAATCAACAAAATATTTCCTCCTCACTTTGCAAAGACATTAATTCTATATATTATATATATATATACTAAATGAATATATATAATATATTAATATAATATATATATATGTTATAATATATGATATAATATATATATATTATATAATTATTATTTTAATTTAGTATATAATATAGTATATATATATAGTTATATTATATATATAATATATATATATATTCATATATATATTGATATATAATGAAGGCAATTGCTGGTATACCAAATATTCAATCGATTTATAGAGTTTTTATAAGTATTAAAAATCATAGATGAAATACAGTCGAGAATTCCATTCAGTATTCATTTAAAAGATTATTAATTATTGGTATTTTATTTTAAATACCCTTGACCCCACCTTAAGGCGAGACTTTATCCTCAAATCCCATTTCCTTTCGAACCGATAAAAGAAAATCTTTTTTTATTATTATTGATGCGTATATTTAATTTTATTTGGAAAAAAAAAAAAACAAAAAGGTTCGTTTTTTTTTTGCTTTTTTTGCCAGGGGGGGGGGGAAATTTTTATTTTTTGTAACTGTTTTCAAAAATAAAATAATGGAATAAAATCTATTTATTTTCAAGATATTTCCAATGCCTTTTGCACTAAAATACTCCAAAAATGCCCTTTAATAGAATTTCAAATGTGACAATTTATTCAAGAATTTAATTTCTAAAAGTTTTTTTTTGGACAATCTCTGGGAAAAGACTTGCAAAATTTTTGAAAGTAAAACAATCATCACGTGGGGACACCACTTAAAACATTCAAAAACATTGAATATTAACGTTCAGTTTGTTTAATGTTAATGCTAAGATAGGTACTAAAATTTGAAGAAATAAACTGTTCGTTTTTTTTAAATGAATCATTTCCTGGATCTCAGAAGAAAAAAATGAAGTGTCAGTAGAAACGCAGGTTAAACCACTGAAACCACTCTCTAATATTTTCCGATGGTACCAATGAATCTTTATTTTCAAATATAATATATATTATATATAATTATATAATATATTATATATTAGTATATATATTATAATATATAATAGTATATATAATTATATATATATATACTATATATATATATATATATATATATATATATATATATATATATATATTATATCTATATACTAATATCTTTATCTACACTCATCAATATTTGCTATATATATATTATATATACTATATATATTTTTATATATATATATCTATATATATTGATATATATATGTATATATAATATAGTATATATATATAATATATGGAAGATATATAGAAAAATAATATATCTCTGCACATTTTTTTGTTTACATGTGTAAATAGATATATTTTAATAATATAATGTCATGTCTTAATAATCGTATCATTCCTTTATTAATATATATCCATTAATTTTTATTGTCAAATTTATTTAATTGTTATTTAATTTATGTGATTTACTTTTATTCTTTTTGTTCTTTATTATGTACATAATATTATTAATATTCATTATTTTCTTTATCATTTTCTTGTTTGTCTATTTTATTCCTTTTTTATTTATATTTAATCTCCCTCTCTTTTACTAATTCTGTCTATAATTTTAATGTTTTAAACTTATTTAATCTATTTCATATCTTTAACATTTTCCTTATAATATTTATAAAAATTATGTCAATATTTTTAATTAATATCTATTGTTCTGAAAAAGATATGAAATAAATTTAGGTAAATATTCATTCTCCACCTCTCTGTTCTTGAAATTTGTTTTCATGAATATTTTCGAAGAGGATTTTATGTTTTTTTTTTCTTTTCAGCTCTTTTATTATTCTAGAAATTAACACTTTTTCAGAGTTTCTTGTTCCAATTGATTTTCTTTCCTTTACAAGCAAATTTGATCGTTACTGTTCAACCCATGTCTATTTTGTTTATTTCTTATATTGTTTCTTACAATCGTGAATAAATTCTCTTTCGACGATATTTATAATTCTCATACTTTTTAATTTTTGATGTGTTCTTTCCTACATTTGCTGTTCTACAGTCTTACTATCTTGTCTTTCTCCCTTAGAATTATAGGTATCTTTTTGTTGAGTAATTTCTTCCACATTTTTGTAGTATATAGATTGATTGTTCTATACCTTCAAGTAACCTATATTTGCTTCTGCTTGTATGACTGAAATGATTAACTTTCTTCGATTTATTGATTTTCCCACATTATGGTATTCTTTTGGTTTTCTTTTTTATCTACAGATAATTATACTTCCCAGTTGGTGTTGTTTATCTCCTCCGTCTATTAGCAACAATGATGAATCACAGTTGTTATTAAATTCTCATTTTTATCATTTTTTCTCCGTAGAATTTGTTCAGTTGCACTTTCGCTTTCGTCGAAGGTGGGTTGTTATAATTCTCGGTTCTTACTCAGTTTGTGCAATAACTAACGTATATAAGATAAATCTGGGTCTTGTGTTTCTTTGGCATCCAATTAATTTCCTAGTTAAATTGGTTGGTATCTTTTACTTACTCTTTTATCAAGTTTTCTATTTTCTTGTTGTTTTTTATTTCATTAATTTAACCTTCTCCCAGTAATTCTTTTAATTTTTTATAATTGTTTACTATTGTTCATCTTTGACATTAATTGAACTCGTTAGTTATTTAAGATTGGATCCTGAACTAGTTTTCCCTACTTCAAAAACGGTTCTTCAGATTGATTCATATTTTAGAGTTTTCAAATTATTTTTTGCTTCCAAAATGAAATATCATCAAAATGTGTACATATTAATCTTACTATTATTTGAATCATTTCATTATAACTCAAATGTTGGTTCCATTTAACTTTTGTTTTAGACCCAGCGTTAATTTAATTATTTTGTTCAATGAGTACATACGCACATCATGGCAGGCATCCCGTGAATCCCATATGACTGTTTTATCTCACAAACATCTTTGATCGTTCGATTAAATTCTGGTGGTGGTTTTAGGTATACTTTTCTTGTTATTGTATCTCACTTTTAAGTAAGCTGCTGAAATATGCATAGCATTTATTTTCCATTTTCTTTTCTTGAGCTATGGTTAATATTTTCATTGGTCATTTTAATAAAATTTAAATGTAATTATTTTTCTTCACTGTTTCTTCATATCCTTTAGCTACTAATCTAGCTTTAAATTTTTTCTCGGTAAATTTGCAATAAAATTTTTCTCTTCAATCTTAATTCAATTGATCATTAAGATTATTTAATATTTCTTCTTAAAATTCTTTTCCAATTTGGTGAACCTACTTTCTGAAGCTTGATGTGTCTTTTCGTCAGTGAAAATGTCAAAATAACTTTTAGAAATCTTCATTTCCATATTTTCCACCTCTATCTTTATTTTAATAGAAGTTGAAAGAAACAATAGGTATTTTCGTTTTCATTTCAATACATCCAATTCAGTATATTTTTTTCCCTAAATTCGCTGCGAAACCATATATTCTATTCTGTATTTACATTACGTATGTTAAAAAATTTATCGTATACTTGTTTTACTTGTTGCCTTTTTTATGAAACGTTTTAGTAACAATTTAAGTATATTCTTCATCTTGCTAATTTCGCTTTCATAAGTACGTTACCAATTTTCAACATTTTATACATTGTTTCTCCATCTTCATTGAGTTACTTGTCATATTCTTTCTTTCTTCATCTTGCTTTTTGACCTTTCTTTTCTGTATCAGTTTAATTATCTATATTTCATTATACTTGATTTCTCCCTTCATTAGTAGCTTACCAATTTTTACAACTTTGTACATACATTTCTTCATATTCATCAGTTAGTTTATATCTTCATTCTTCATCTTCACTTTGACTTTACTTTTTCATTATCAGTTTAAATTATCCTTAATTTTTGAGCCATATGTATTCATATATATTATTTCCGATCTCATTTGAGTGATCTATCGTGTTTCCCTTTCTTTTCTGTAACTTCTTTTTATCCCTCTCTTTAATGCACGTTTTATTTCTCTGAACTTTCATTATCTCTATATTATATTTTTATAGCATGTCTATTGTCCTAATGAAATTCTTTAATCATATCATCTGTATCTCTCTTTTCACTTTATTAATTCAGTTGATCAGCAAATCTATTTTGTTTTTGGCATTCTACATTTCTTCCGAAACAAATTGGTGAGAAGACATATCCCAAGTAATTTGTAGTCCATTGTTTAGCAAAATTGCCATGCCATACTACTTTTTTTTCGTGTCATGTCCTTCCTGTTTTTAACGCTATAAGATTCCTTATTGTAATTCAATCTATTACCTTTCACATTAACCATTTAACTCATGGCACTTTCTGCTGCCGGTGTCTTTATTTATATTCAGTTTTCTGTAAATGTTTTCCTATCTTCATTTTTGGAAGATTCTCGTCCTGCATCTGACATAAATGCATTTAGGAGACTTTCCAAAATATTCAATACATTTCATTTTTAATGATTAACCCTTCTATAAGTTCTTTACTTGTTTTAATTTTTTACCATTACTGCCTGTGTGGTAGTCGTTGTTGCAGATCTATTATCACTGAAAAATTTATTGTTAGTATCACCCAACATCCAATTGAATTACTTCATTAATTTTACTTGCTAATGGGCAAACCTACCACTGTTCTGATTGAGTTTTTTTTTTATATATTTTTTACATATTCCCATTCTCTCACAAATTCTGCCTTCAATTCTTTTGTTACATTATTCGAAAAATCTTCTGTTCAATTACTTTGTTTTTCATTAGCCATTCTTTATGTTTTACAATTTTTCTATGTCCGACAATGTGCAAATTGATCTATGTAGTTTTTTCAGTTTTTTCTTTTCTCTCCTATTCTTTATTCAATTTCTTTAAATTATTAAGGAAGCCTTCTTTATTTTTTCTTTTTATTCAATTATATGCAGTGAATTCTCGCTCCTTCAGTTATCAAATGTTTTCACTTTATTTAGGTCCAAATACAAATGTAAACAGTTCATCTTCAATATTAATCTTTAATTTCATCCTTTTCATAGCTGATTTACCAAGTAATAATGGTTTGTCACCCTATATTACATTGATTTTTAAATCACACTGCTTTCCTTTGATTACAGAAGGAAAACATTTCTTTTAGAAATTTCTATACTTTAGTTTTTTCAAAATAAAAGGAAAGCCTCTTTAAACTTTTGTCTTTTGTCTTCTTATATACTTGTAATTCTTCATCGGTTAGAGTTACTAATCATTTCGTTATCCTAAATTCTCCTATGGACCCTTGTCTCTATGTTTCCTGTATCTATTCCATTACATATTCTTGATATTTAATTTCTTATATTTTATTACATTCTTCATGATAATTGGAAAATGTTCTGTTCATTTTTCTTTCTACTTTCATTTTCTTTCTTCTTTTTCTGTATTCAATGATGGAACTGTAATTTATCTTCGATACTAGTTTCTCCATTTTTTCCTTTTTTATAATGAGGTTATCAAAATTTTTATATTTTTTTCCCTCTATTGTTTTATGTTGTATTCGAAACCGAACACGTATTTATATATCAATCACACAGCATTTACATAATAGTTTTTGTCATTCCAGTAGCAATTCTTCGCGGTTATTACATTCTATTTAAATTTAAATTATTCCTTCTCTCCAGAGCATTCTTCATTTTGTTATGGTTATAGTATTTACAGTATGGTATCAAAATTTATTATCATATACCAATTTTCTTTTTTGTTATTTTTTTCTTTTCTACTATTTCAACTACTGATTCAATCGCAGTAAAAGATTGAAGCTTTAAGAGTTATAAAAGTGAACGTTTTAGTTCCTTCCATGTTATTATATAATTAACTTTCTTTCCATGTCCTTCATATCTGCAGTTATTCAATTGGTCTAGAAAGTACTTTTTCACGCTTAATTTTGATATCAAATTCAAGTTTTCTCGACAATCTGGTTTTTTGCCTTATTCCATATCTTGATACCATATTCTCTAAGGATTCTCTTTCCTTTGTTGCATATTTAGTAGTGTTTGTACTTTAAGAAAACGATTATAATTCATTGTCTCAAATAGCATGAGTTATCCCGTTCAATGCAGTTTTTATAATCTTTTTCATTTTATCAACGCCGTCAATTAATTATATTTTGATGGCAAAGAAGAAGTTGAAATTGTGTAAGGTACTAAAGTTTTATCATTTTTTGGCTATTTTTGTTTTTTTTCATTTTGCCTGAGTACTCCTTTCCCATACTTTTAAACTTGAATTAAATATTTCTTCAAAAATTTTCTCTTTTTTCCAACAGAATTTCTTCATTCAGTTCATTCGATTTTTTCTTTTTTCTTCTCTTTTTTTTCTTTTTTCTGTTACTCTCTAGATCGTTTTGATCCATTGTTGTTACATTTACTCCGATTGTTATTGATAGAAATCTCATGATAGGTTTGGTCAACTCTGACATATGGAAGGAACAGAATTACATAGAATAATAATGTTCTAAAGTAAAATAAATTATAAATTACCTTAAGTGCCAGGAGAAGAACCTCACATTTGACGAGATGGCCATAGTGTAGTCCGTCGCCCGTCCCGTTGAAGCTCAGGGTGGAAGTTTATCTGACTGCGGGGAAAACGAGTTTCACAAAAAAAGTTAAGGGGGGCGGGTTAAGGCTAGAGCTTTCTTTTCGACTTGCTTCAAAATCTTCTTCTACAACTTTTCTGTTTCCTGTGTTGCATGGTTACGCACCTTACCCCAGTCTTTTGGTGAAGAGGTGATGTTGATGATGATGTTGTTGATGTTGATGTGATGATGATGATATATATATAATATATATATATATATATATTATATATAATAATTATATTATATAGTGATATATAATATATACAGTAATCATGCCAGTGTTATCAGGAAAGTTACTTGTACTTGTAACTTGTACCTTGTACGTTGTTACCATGTACGCTTCGTACTATGTACTATGTAACTTGAACAAAATTCGCGTAGAGTACTGTACTTGTTTGTCTCTTGTACTATGATTACTTAAAAAATGTACTTGACCCAAGCCTTGATAAATATATTTATATACCCTATATATATATTAGTATATAGTATAATATATATTATATGATATATATGAATATAATTATTTATATATATATATATTAAATATATACTATACTATATAATAATATATAAATACAATATATATATTTTACGGGTTTCACCCCACCGGCTTCACGGGCGAAAGCCCTGATTCAAAATCAACAAAATAAATTTTAAACGTAAATTACGCCGATGAGCACAGGGACGGCGGGGCTTTAAAGTGAGAGAGTTGAATGAGTAGGAAAACACAGAAGAATGGAAGAGAATTTCCCAGAACAGAGAGGCAGGTAGGCAGGAAAGAAGGAGGCACCGGAGCGAACTAGTCTCTGGAGTTGCTATCATCAACACAAAACTCATGTGCCGACCGGCATCCTTATGGCTACGAGGAGCGTTCTTAACAGTGGTGGCACGCGAGTTAGAAAGTTCCCTCCGAGCACCTTGCCGCTACGGTACCTATAGAAAGAGATTAAAGCAACCAACATCGCGCAGGCAAAATGAGAGGGTCAGAGTGAACTTAAAGAAGAATCAGGGACAGTTGAGTAAGTCTTTTTGCTTTGACTTCGACCCCTATCCAAAAGCGGGTGGAAGACCTGAGGCCCCACCCAGATATGAGGAGCAGTACTCCGATACAAGTGGCGGATGAGGCCCTTGTAACTGGAATAACCATTTGGGAAGAGGAAAAAAGTCTTCGCAGTCTAGAAACAGACATCCCAGCTTCTTTGAGGCGCGCCATTAGCAACCGTTTGTGTGTTGAGGTTTCCAAGAACATCTATTTTTTGTTTCATGTTGAAGGCCAACGATGTTTATATTGTTAACAGGAGAGAGAGACGAGGAAACCGTCAAAAGAGATAGGAGAATTAGAAAGGTGTCTTAGAGAGGGGAGATTTGTAGAAGTCTGAGTTTTTAAAGAAATGAATTTCAAAAGGTTGAGACTACCCACCCGGAAGATTCTATCAGGTCAGCGAGAATAGAATCGGAAGATTTAGAGGAGGGCAATTCCTGTAGAATTAAAAGAAGAGCAGAATTTGGAAATGAGTTCTTGAAAACGAATGAAGGGTCGATCATCGCATATAAGGTGAATTACGCTTAGATGTGCAGGGTGAGAAGATCATTAGATGAAAGGTAGGAATAAAGTGTAGAGATTAAGGACAGACCTGGAGGAACCGACCACGTATTGACAGAAAAGGAAAGAAGAAGTCAGCATCATAGAAAAGCCAGAAACAGAACGTATTTCAGAAGAAAAACTAAACACGAGTAAGCAAAGAGAAGCGAGGAACCCCACAAGGAGGGGAGCTGGAGAGCGTGACGCATACCGGTCAAAGTGCTTGTGCGATATTGATCAGCGCGCCTCACGCAAGACTCCCAGCTTGTGCCTACAAGGCGGAAAACCCATAAATTAGTAAAGTAGGAAAGTATGTCGCCAGTTAGAAACCGACCGGAAAGCCGTACTAACTGGCGATCGGAAAGAAGTGAATGAGATTCCGGATGATCTAAGAAGTGAGAGTTGAGAGAAGTTTCAAAGATCTTAGATAGAAATACAAGTAAGACGCTACTAGGGCGATTAGTTAGAAGGATCAGAGCCGCTTCCTTTTTTTTCGGAATAGGTTGGACATGTACGCTGCTTCCAACACTGAGGAGAAGCATTAATATTTAGGCATAGAGCGTAGAGTGATAAATCCCCCCCGGAAGGGGACAGACACATTAGTTCAAAAGCACATTCCCTCCAAATTCGGGGAGGGAATGCCTCCGGCCACCCGCCTTCCTGGCGTTCACAGATTTCAGGAGCCCATGCAACCGATCGAATGTAATCCACAGGCAAAAGGCATAGGACACCTGAGCAGAGAAGGAGGAGGATGAGGAATGCCAGATCGTCCAGGGTTGAGTTAGAGTTAAAATAGGAGGCCGAACGGAGATGGCCTTTTCGTGTGGAGAAATTAGAACAGACCAATCAGAGCGAATAAGCGGAGAAGACAGATTTACAGAGTTGTAGGAGTTGTTTTTGGCACAAGAGCCAGAAAGATTTTGGTTCAGTAGGAGAACAAGGGAAGGAGTCGTAGCGCCCTTTCGTTTGATGAAAGCCCGCTTTGGTCGTCGACAGCAGTATCCCTGCAACGATTCTCTAGCTCAGATGCAAATAACAAGATTGATAGTGTAGGGCTGGAGAACGAGATATTTTTCCACTCCCGATACGCACTGTCTCTAGCCTGAATAAATGGCCAGGAAAACAAGGCACGATCGAACCATGGGATTTATGAGGAGAGAAAGAGTTTAGTCGAAGAAGGACATGAACCTGCTCATCCCGTGTCAACGATTACGAGCTCCCACCTTGATTCGGCAGAGTCGACAAGCATCACCAGGAAACAAAG
>JABUQX010067057.1:0-21338 GCA_015478945.1 Trachelipus rathkii | reverse complement strand
GGTGGGCGGGATGCGTTGTCTCAATGGTCAGACTGTCATTAATTTTTATTTTATTATGGATGCGGTGCATTGAATTGAATTAAGTAGAGGAAGGGGTGTCAGGGAAGAACGGTGCTAGTAGTAGATGATGGGAGATGGAAGAGAAGCGGAGGGTGCCCCGTTGATAATTACGCTGACGATGTTGGTTTGTTTATAGCGAATCTGAAAGAAAGTTTGAAGAGGGATTGGTAGAGGGATTTCTGCAAAGGTGTATTAAAAAGGATAGGAGGAGTTTGAAAGTTGCATGGGTGAAGAGAGTCCGCGGGATCGTGAATTATGTTGGAGTTCAGGGTGAGCTAACTGCAACAAGTATCTTGAGTTTGAATATTTAGGCTTATACGTATTGAATAAACAAGGGAAGGATGACGCACAGGATAATAGGAAACTTATGGGGAAAGGAAAAAGGTGGCTGGTTGTTGCAATTTTAAATCTTTGGTGATTTTGCCAGGGAACTAAGTCTTGCGTAGTATGTACGCTTAGGGTTCCGCATGACTGATAGAGGGTATGTTGTTACCGGTGTTTAATGTATGCAGTGGGAAACTATTCGGTGTTGAATAAAAAGGGTGGTCCGGTGTGGTGAAAATAATAGATAAATTAATACATATAATAATAATAATAAAATAATAATAATAATAATAACATTAATTAATAATTAATTTAATAATAATAATTAATAAAACCCATTTTGATAATATTTTGACATCTTCAGAAAATATATTAAAATACAAATATTTCCAATTTCCCAAATATTTAAGAAGCACTTTTTTCACCTCTGGCAGAAAAATGAAAGATGTTTTCACATGGAATCAATCGAAGTAAGATGAAAACTCCAATGTCATCAAGGGAAAACGGTCGGTAAGTTACTAAACACTGCAACTATTAAAAAGTGTACAAGGGGAATCAAATTGTAAAATTGTCGGCTCTGGACGGATCTGCAGAGTTAACTCTCCTTCTGAACAAGGACCAAATTTTTTTTTTTTTTAAAAGTTCACTGCCCCTCCACGGGCACGCTAGACCAAATTCTAACGAAAAAGAGAAAGGGAAAACACTAATCTCAATAAAAGAGTTAATTTTCTTAACACCAATAAAAGAGAACCCGGAAACTAGGGAATACAAAACACACATGGCCCTGCTGCCAACATGCGACTCTGTCACAATCTACCAAATTGACCCAGTGACGGAAAGTAGATAGGCACTATTCAAGTCTAAACATTAACACTTCCAAATTATTCCCCATTGGAAAACAGATTGCGGTGGAGCATGTCTCCTAGCGTAGTCCTCGTATTACATTTCAGCGTCCGCTCAAGGTTGTGTCCCGTGTCTAATACCGCTGCGATTACATCAATGAATCAAGGTGTGTATTGAGGTATTCCTAAAGATCTGCAGGTATGAATTGTCACGGAAAGGTTAGTGGTCCGGATGCATGAAGCATTTCCCCCCAGTTTTGGGCTGAGGAGACTAGTGAGTTCGCATACTCTGTTTCAACTCTACTCTCTATGCCTTATGGGGGGTGTGGTACCTTTAGTTACTGTTATGTATTACTTTAAACTTTATTACACTAATGCTGGGTAAAGAACGCCATTTATGTTGTCAGCCCAACCCCGAAAAAGGTGGACCGTCTGATCTTCCCTCAAAACGATTATCTCCACTTGTTTAATTCTGTCAATAAAAAATCTATTGAGAACTCTCATTATCCTGTTGTCAATTTGGGTAAGTGTCTCCATTCCCTTATAAATCTCTTCTAATTTTTGTGAGCATCGAATGGGTTAAAGGCTAATCCGCCACGCAAGAAACTCGTATTATTAAAAGAGTCAACTTTTTCGACACCACAATCCGCTTTCAACTCCATCCCTCTACCTAGCCACTTTAAGGTCTTTCTGCCCCGTACGGGACTATGGGGAGTCTTGTGGCCTCGGTCGGTGTGTTATGACGTATCCACGATAAACTTTGGCTCGACCGAGTTATAGCACACGTCTAGCTCCCCTTACTTTAGTGTTTCCCTCTCCTTCTCTCTTGGCTTACTTTTTATTCCAAAGTTTTTTCTCCCTTTATGCGTCCCATATCAAGGCAAATCAAGTTGATGAAGCGACAGCTAATCCTCCTTATATTCCTATGATCATTGTTGTGGTGTTCCTCAAAGTTCTCATAAAATTTATCCGTCTTCAACTTAAATATTCTTACTTTTTACAACGACGAAATTTTTCTCCGGGCAGTTTATTGCCAGCTTCTGAACTCGTGTTGCATTTCACTTACTTGAATACGTCCGAATGGTACTCAAAACTCTTCCCATATTATGTTCCATGCCTTAAATAATTCAATCTGCCCCCTTTTTTTGGATCTAGAATCTGCAACCTCACGCTGTCTACAATTTCCCGATTCTATTCTTGCCGAATCTGGAAGGGAAGGTATATTCCTCAAGTTTGACCGGTCAAAGCAAAACTTGTTGGAAAATTCATCTCTTTTTTAAAACTCACCTCTTTTAAATAACCCCCATACTTAAAACAGCCTGCCTGCCAATTTTCGCTATTTCCTATCGTACGGTTCTAATGGGTCCTCACACTGAGAGCAACTTTCAATGAACATTTCTTGTGGCTAAGGGCCAGTAGAGGACAATAAATTTGCTCTTGGAAACCTCATATCGTTATCAACGGCATAATGCTAGGTGGCTGTCTAAAGAAGCTGGAGTTCAGTTAGATTGCCCAAGTTTTTTTCTGGTAACAGCATAACGTCCGAGTTATATGAAGTCGGCCTTATCCCGCACCTTGAATGTGGGGCAGTCGGCATAGACGTTAGCCCGCACCCCACTGTACCCCGTACAGGAAGAGCAACTCCTACACCATACACACATCTCGCCCGCACTCTATCCGCTATTCTGCGCCACCCCACGCTCTCAACGTTACCTTTTCTCCAAAATTTTGACAGGAAGGTCCGGCTCCACCCTTCTTGATGGCAGGTTGTTTAGTCTGAAGGTTAAAGAATACTGAGAAAACTAAATCTTTACTCCATTACAATAATATTTCTAACTCTCTGGACCCCTCTATCTCTGTGACCCGGATTGTCGCTCTGGCCAGATACCGCCCCCTTAGTCGCCGACTATTGGCTCTTTTTTACTTAAATTGATATAAGGAACTATACTGCATCTGTAAGAGGGGAATTTGACCATTTCCTCTTGATTATTTCCATCACCTATTGCATGCCCTCGTAGTGATAGCAACAAGGGGTGCCTGTACCCCTTCGATAAATTTATGCTGTGAGGATTGAAAACCCCGTTAAATTGCCTCGTCTGTCGGTTGCCTCCCTCTTATAAATCCAATCATTCTCTTTAACTGTAATCTGTTGGAACTCCCTTGCAGATTCATGTTTTACCTGCTGTATTTAATCTTCCTCCTTTTTTAAAGCCATGTTTTGCACCACCTAGAAATTTTTCGTGTGGTTTGGCCCGTGGGGCTCGGCGTGGGTGGTTTCCCTCATATTCATTTTCTTATATATGTTTCCCTTCCTTGAAAAGGGACCTGCCAGTACACCTCTCCCTGGACAACCTTGTTATTAGGTGCCAACTACATATATAATATATATAGTAAATAGTAATATATATACTATACTCCGTATATAATTTATATAAACCTATAATATATTACTATTATTTCCAAGTAAGTATATATTGTACTTAATATATATATTATATATAATTATATAAATTAATGTTATATATTATTATAAATTATTATATATATATATATATAATATATATATATATTAATATCTAAGTATATATATATATATATAGTATATATTATATATATTCATATATACCCTAATATATAATAATAATATAATATATTATTAATATTATTATATTATATATACTCCATATGAATTAATTAGTATATACTAACCTATGTAGACGGTATATACCTTATAGATATTACTAATATAGCTTAGCGTAATACTCCTATTTATACCCTTAATTATAATATATATATAATATCATATATATATATAATATTATATGATATATATATATATATTTATAATATATATATTTATTATATATATATATATTATATTATTATATATTATATATTTATTATATATATATATATATTATATATAAATATATAAGAGAGAGAGAGAGGATGAGAGAGGATTTGAGAGGACTACTTATAAGATTGATAGAGCATAGATACAGGAGTAGAGTTATATTTTTATATATTATTAATATAGCATAGAGAGAGAGAGTGGTATATATATATTTCTAAACGGACAGAGGGAGAGTTAAGATAGTTAGTAGGTTAGATAGAGAGATCGAAGTAAAATTAGAGCGCTCGATCGAGTCATTAGAGTATTTGATTTCAGATGGATAGAGAGAGTAGGGATGTGGCGAGGCGTACTACTTGATAAGAAATTTATATGAATATATTAACAATAAGAATACAATTGTAACTATTTCTTGAACAGATGTGTATAGAGAGGCTGTAGATGAGAGTAAGAAGAAGATGAGTGTTGAGGAGGAGAGGAGAGAAGATCGGGGTAGTGATAGTGGGTTTAAGAGAATGAATGAGGGAGCAATAGAGTTATAACATAAGTTTCTTATTAATAGTTTATTAGAGATAATGCACGATAGGAGTGTATAAAACTGGGAGAAGGAAGAGAGATAAGAGAGAAGAACAGTGTTTTAAAAGGTTCAAAGGAAGAGGACGCGATCTTATCGAGAAATATGATAAGGGAAAGGGAAATAAGAATTAAACTGGAGGAGGAAGGGGGAAGATAAGTAGGTTAAGAAAAGTTGACCAGAGAAAATAAGAAGGCGTGTCAGAGAGATGACGGGAAGAAGAGAGACGAAGAACCTAGCTGAAGAGGGTGGTATTCGGAGGAGAAGGAAGAGACGATTTATGAATTTAGAGCAGAATAATAAGAAAGTTTAAGAAATAAGAAGAGAAGATGAAGAGTAAGAAGAAGAAGAGAAGAGAGAAGAGAGAGGAGAGGAGAGAGAGAGAGAGAGTGAGAGAAGAGAGAGAGACGAGGAGAGCACGAGAGGGAAAGGAGTGAGAGATGAGAGTAGAAGGAGAGAGTAGGAGAGAGACTGAAATATCGGAGAATAGAGAGAAAGAAGAGGAAGAAGAAGAAAAGGAGAGACTAGTAGAAAGAAGGGTGCGAGAGGATGAAGGTACAAGAAGATAAGATATAGAGGAGAGAAGGAGGGAGAAGAATGTCTTGCCCGAAAAGAATTGGATTTGAGTGACTGAGTGGGAGAAAAGAGAGTGAGTAAGAAGCAGACTATGGGAAGAGAAAAGAGGAGAAAGACCGAAGCAGTAGATTGAAAGACCTATGATAGTGAATGAGAGGAATTCCGAGAGGGCAGGACCAAAAAGAGGGGACGACAAACAGTCAGAAAAGTCGGAGTTGGTAGGACGGAAAAGGGAAAGAGTCTCGTAGTTGAGATGGGTTTAGGAGGAGGAGAGAGAGAGAGAGATAGGAAGAGAAAGGGAGAAGCATGTGAGTTACGTAAGAAATGAAGATTTACATTCTTTGAGTAGGAGGGAGATTTGATCGAGGGTATGTGATTCAACCATTTTACCGCTTTTGGAGCTTTCTGAGAGGAGCGATCGATGAGAAGGTAGAGAGCAGTTTTTAGCAATGTATGACGAGTTTGGAGAGGGTAGAGAGGGATCGAGAAAATCGAGATAGAGAGATGAGAGGGACTGTCTATAAGAAGAGTCGACAGAGAGGAGACGCGATGGAGATTGAAGAGGAAAGGCGTATGAGATCAGATAGATAGAAGCATTGTTTTTTGAGGAAGTAGACGAGAGAGAGGAGAGAAGGAGAAAAGAGACGAGGAGAGAGAGGGAAGAAGAGAGATGAGAGATTGAGAGGAGGGATGAGACGAGAGAGAGCGAGGGAAGACGATCATAGAGCAAGAGGGGTGAGTGCGATTATGACGAACTGGAGTGATGGAGGGCGGATCTCGGAGTAACTCGTTGGGAGAGGAGAGAATTGGACTCTGAAAAATCGTGGACGGGGATAGGAGCCTTTGCCTCGATTCTACAGGAGAGGAGACTAACAGAACGAGCTTCAATGAATGTTCATCATAGCTACATGGCGTATGACAGAGGACTCAATTGAGGAGAGACGAAAATGGGAAGAGAGAGAGAGAAGAGAGAGACGAGAGAGAGAGAGAGAGAGAGAGAGAGACAGAAGAGAGAGACATGAGATGAAGAGAGAGAGGGATCAGGAGATGACAGAGGAAGAGAGGAAGAGAGAGAAGAGAGAGAGAGAGAGAGATAGTAGGAGAGAGAGGATGATGACGAGTAGACCGCAAGTTGATTGATACTGAGATGATTTAGTGAGAGAGAGAGAGAGAGAGAGAGAGAGAGAGAGAGAGAGAGAGAGAGAGGAAGAGAGAGAGAGAGAGAGAAGAGAAGAGAGAAGAGAGGGCGAGATGAGAGAGAGAGGAGAGAGAAAGAGAGAGAGAGAGGAGAAGAAGAGAGAGTTGATGTAGAGAGAGGAGAGAGTAGAGAAGAGAAGAGAGACATAGAACCTCAGATTATGTTATTTGAGAGAGAGAAATAGAGATATATATTTATAGTATTTTGTTTTTAGTTAGTTTTATTTATGCTATCCACTAAGCATGTTGGAGAGAGAGAGGAGGCGAGAGAGACTTGAATATAATTTGATGTATAGAGAGAGAATGAGAGTCCCAGATGAGAGATGGAGCGATGCGACAGAGAGAGAGAGAGAGATGATGACGATAAGGAGAGAGAGAGAGAGAGAGAGGACGAAGAGAGAGAAGAGAGGAGAAGAGAGAGAGAGATCGTAAGAGGAGAGAGAGAAATGAAGAGAGAGACGACCGAAGAGAGACGAGTGAGATCGATGAGAATTTTATGAGATGATTGATCGATCCGAGAGAGAGAGACGAGAGAGAGAGGCTCTAAGTTAGATGGAGATGATGTAGATGATGAGGAGAATGTAGATAGAATAACGACCGAGATGAGATTGTTGAATTTTTGGGGTTGTACAGAAAGAGAGAGAGGAGAGAGAGAGAGCGCTTATATAACTCCTGTTCAGCAATAGTCACTATAGATGATCCATGCAAGAAAGATCACGAGAATAATCAACTTTAAGATTATTTTACCAAGGAAAGAGGAAGGTTTGAGATGTGTCATTTTCAAAGATGTTATAGCTGAATGGTGGACTGAGTTGAGAAAATAGATGAAGGAATTTGAGTTGATGAGGCTGGGAAAACAACAATGTTTTCTCTGCCCCAAATGGAAATTCGAGAAAGATCAGTGATCAGTTGAGAATCAGTTTCTTAAAATTTGAATTCGCTGATGGGTAGAAAAATGAATCAGTAATGTAAAAGATAATAACGGTATAAGAGCCAAAGAACTGACGGATAGAAGAGTAGAGAGATAAAATAGAGGACTGAGGAACACTACTGATGATAGATTTAAGTGATGAACAGGAAAGCAAAAATAAAGTTGCAGAGAGAAGATTAGATTTCAAAAGAGGAAAGGAATCATCGAAAAGTAGGAGGGATCAACACTGTTTGCTTTTTCTTTTCTTTTTTAGGATGATTATAGATATATTTGGTTGTGAAGAGTCTGTGCAGAGACTATCTGAGCCTTTCTGGTTCTTTTATTAGGTGAATAAGGTTGAATATTTAAACGTAGGGTAAATCTAATTTATTAGTATGCTAATTCGGAACTGACGTCTGGGAAGAGTAGCGAAGCTATACCGATTAACTTATTTTACTATTTAATAACTTATTCGAGGCGAGTTTATATTTGAACATTACAATAGTTATCATTATGACTAATAACAAGAATAATTATTTTTGTTTGATTTATGGGACACTTCACCACCGAGTATATAAGGTAAGTGTAATATTAGAGTGTTTGGTTAGGCCCTCTGTCTGATGTAGTTAGATTAGACAACCATTAAGTGAGAAGGGAAGGATCCTCAGTTTTGATTATCTTTCAGAAACCATGTTGGCCAGAAGTAACAAAAAAAGAATCTAGTGTTTGCAAACTTTCATATTCAGGATCCATTTAAAAACATTATGAACAGTAGTTGAATGATATGACAAAAGTTAAAGGTTGAAAGGAGAGGGATTACCATTTTCAGCACAGGTTAAATGAGAGAATGGTTCTAGCTGTGAAAAAGAAAAAAAGGGAGAAGCTGAAAGGAAGAGACGATGCAGTTTATCAAGGTAAGGTGAAAGCTTGGAAATACAAATTTTGAGAACTGCATGATGCAAACAACCAGGGCTATAATATTCCTTCTTTATATTATACTCAAAAAGTGTAGATTTCACATCTTTAAAAGAAATTACAATTATAGTTATAAATGAGCAGGAGAGGATGGAGAAGAAGGAAAAACATCAAAATCGTATAAAGTAGAGTTCAAAGCAAATTTCCTAGAAGAGTTTAGCTTTAGTAAAGGTGAGACAGCTGAGAAACAAAATTGGGGAAAGAGGAAGAATTGAGTTAGAGCTGATGTCTTGCAAAATGTCGGAATAATAGGGAAGAAGGGAAACTGGATATATTCTTTATATTTTCTATAGAGAAAAAGTTGTGGTGAAAAAAACAATTTGAACGATTCTGAGATCAAATATAAGCAGTGGGAAGAAACAGTGACTCTTGAAAGCAACGCTCTTGTGACGAATAGCTAGAGAAATAACAAGAGTTAAAAAAAGATTCTTGGGTTTAGAAGAGAATGGAATGTATACCTTCAGGAAAAGGAAATCTGATTGGAAATGCGTTTTGCAAACTCAAGAGTAACCCTTCCCACGGAAACAAAAAACAATTACTAATCATTCTAGGGAAAATCTAACAAGGCTACGAGGCGACTCCAATTCTATGTTCCAACTCCCATTATTTTGAAACCGCCAAGCTCCGCCTCTATCTTTTTAAAATTACTCGGTTACAGCTCTGCCTCCATTCAGCTATAACTCCCAACTCATAAACAGTTACGACATTATTAATTGCTTATCAAGCATAATGAAAAAAATGATTAATTTACTAATCCTCTCAAACTTTCCCGACTCCGGCTCCTGCTCCACCCAAAAAATTTCTTCCCCTCCGCAACCCTGAAATCTGTTTTAATCTAAATTGACAAATTTATGATATTCCACAGAAATATGCTATAATGTTAGGTTAGAAACTCTCAAAAACTTACCAACATCTGGCGATTCGGGAATATCCTCGTCGCTATTAGTCTCTCTTTTGCAATTTAAACCCTCCATTTCTAAATTATAATCAACACCATTAATTATTTCCTCAATTGGATATGAAGAACTTTGTAATACGTTTTCTTCAACATGATTTAAATTATTATAAAATTGTGGTTCTACTTCTTCAGAAGGTTCAATTGTGTTTTCCATTACTCGCCTGCAAAAGAAAAATTAATCTCTATTAATCCTCTCAAACTCTCTTCAGATTCACCGCACAAAACCAAATCATCCGCATATCATAGGTAGGGCACCCTCCACTCTCTTGCATTCTCCATCATTCTAGCACCATCTCCTGCCACCCCTACCTCTAAATCTTTCACAACCCCATCCATATACAAATTGAATAACTAAGGAGACATAACACAACCCTGCCTCACTCCGCTATTAATATTAAACCAATCGCTTATTCGTACATACGCTTCACTATCGTCATACATACATTTTATTCCATTCAGCCTACCACAAACACCATATATCACTAACACCTGCTATAGAGCTTCCCTATTAATCCTATCATACGCCTGTTGAAAATCCATAAAACCTAAATACAAAGTTATTTCTTCTCACTCATTTTCTTCACATTTGTGTATTTAAGATTGATATACGCATCTTCTCACCACTCCTAAACGCACCATGTCCTTCACCAATCAGTCCTTCAGTCACTCGATGCACTCATATATATATATATATATATATATAATATATATATATATATATATATATATATATATAATTTATCATCTACTTAATAATAATTATTAGATTTGAAAAATATATATATATATATATATATATATATATATATATATATATATATATAATATGTTACCCGGGTGATTCCAAAATGTTATCGGTGGAACCTCTAATACTATCGATGGAAGCCCTAGACAGCCGCCCATTCTGTAACAAATGTAAACTGCTTGTTACACTCGTCACCTCATCATCAAATAAACGATATCTGAAATAAATAAATTAGGAAATGAGGAAAGCAGTAATGTATATATTACCGGTGTTGACCACAATTCCCTTCATCCAATTACTAAAACTAACAATACATGTTGGAGCAAATAAAATTGTTTTCACTGTAATTCTACCATATTTTGAAAACTTTTTACAATTAAAGTTTCTCCACGAATTTTCTAGAACCACTGACACAATTACACAGAAACCAAAAAGTTTGCTAGCATAGTTTGGACAAACTTCTGACTTTGGCTGATAAGTGGCAAACGAATTTCCATAACAAAAAGTGTGAGGTACTTTACACTGGTAATCCAAAGTAAAGTTTTATTTATAACGTAAATAGGAAATGGCTGAAGTTTGTTGACAAAGAAAAGCACTTAGGAGCGGTTATTAATATCAATTTGAAAATGTCAAAGCAATGCCCGGAAGATAGAAATAGACCTAACATCTTAAGAACTACTGACTGTAATATTGTTTATAAAAATAGTGTGTTAATGAACGTTTTAAAATAATATTATATTAGGTAAATGTATATTATATTTATAATAATTATACTCAAAACTAATATATACTATAATTTAAATAAAAATAAGAAAATAAAATCACTAATAAAATAATAAATAATAAGAAAAATAAATTTCTATATAAAAACAAAAGACATAAAGTACTTATTAGTATATTTAATTTCAATAATATTAAATATAACGAGGCAAAAAAGTTTAGACTCTTTAACCAAAGAGATGACATTGTTATGCTTGAGGTAGTACAACGAAGAGCTACGAAAAATTTTGGTTTAATGCAATATAATTGTAGTGAGATTCGATTATGAAGGAATGACTTAAATAAAGTCCAAAACACGATCGGATTCGCGTTTCTTAGTATTTAATTCTATAGTTTATTTTAAATTTTATAATTTTTTATCTCGCAAAAATTTATACTTATATACCGTATATAAGATAATTTTTGTGGTAATACTTAACTTTTTAATATATGAAACTTAATTTTCAACTAACCGAAATTGAAAATGCACCATTGAATTTTCTATGCAGACTCCAATCCTCCAATTAAACAAAAATATTTGGTTCATAATTTACATACAAACATAAATATATTTATATATATTGCAACTCTGAAAAGATTAGTTTAAAATGACTATTTTTAAATTATTCATGAAATATATTTTTACTCAGCTAATTTATTTTTATTATCCTATTTTCTTTATAACGCTGCGTCAGCATAAAAAAAATATAATAAAAAAATGGTTGCAGATGGTTTTTCTTTGAAAAGTTTCAGAAATTGTTGGGAACATTTACAGATGTATTTAATATTATTATTATTAGACTTGTAAGTTGCCCTTTGCATAACTAATTAGTGAGCATGTGCTTTCGAATGCATATTGATGAGCTTGTAAAATTTAAACAAAATCTTAAAAAAAAAATTACCACCAATAAATACGAAAATAAACCTACTCATTATTCCAAAGATAAAATTCTCTAATTATATATATTATCGATATATATATTATCTATTATCTTATAGTGTTAATTAAACCTTTGGGAAACTCAATTGATAATTGTCACTACTATACCATAAAAGTGTTTATATTATATAATATTTATATTCTATATATATATCACTTTCTATCGTATATATTAATAGATAATATCATTTATGTATTCAAATAATAAGAGGTTAATATTGATGTCAATTATCATCGTTGTGAAATTGAGAACTCATCTAAAAGTATTCTATCTGTAGTTATCTGACTCTATATGGGTAAAAAAGATTAATCAAACATTGCTTTAAGATAAATATTGATATCATTCTTAAAATATATATCTATATCTAACATAATATATAATATATATCATATATAATATATCTAAAGCTTCCTCCAATCCATCAATTGATTAGTATGCAACCATATTAATATATATCATATATATGAATTATCTATATATATATTATGACACATACACACATACACTATGCCACAAGAGGACTGATATATATCTATATTGATATATAAGTATCTCAGACATATTGGAGCTAATTTTTTTAAAAATAATTAAACCATGGTTAATATTAAGAAATAACAAACAATTTCATTAATTTTTATTATAAATACACTTAAGATTTGTACATTTAATCATAACGCTTAATTAAATATATTCTTTAGTTTATTATATTATACTATTTTGATTTATACACCTCAGCTTCTTCCTAGAGTTTGGTCTGTTCCTCCCGACTCAACATATATATATATTACTGATGCCAGCATCTCTAAATATACCATTTCCACAATTATATGTTTTAAATTACCACCCCATATGTTCATAATCACCGAAATCCATTCACCATATATAAAAATATAAGTTTTAAAAATTCTTATATTTAATAGTCACCTTTATCCCCATTACCCATATATAAGAATATATTTTTATAAAATAGAAACAATTTATTCAAATTAATAGTTTCTTTAACGTCTTGTAAAAGTAATCTATCTATATATATTATAACTACTGTCTATTAATTTTTAAAAATAATTATTTCTCTATTATGTAATATTAATTTTATTGAACAATTAAAATTTGATTATGTTTTAAATTTCATCACATCCTATTATAAAGCAAAAATAGTAAAGACAAGTAAGAATATGGGCTTTACATCTTATCAATATATATATACTATATATCAACTATAATCGCTAGGTCCTAGGATTTCTTTATAGGGAAGGCAGTAAACGTTATATATATCTATTAATCTTTTTTGTTTATGTATGGTTTTAATGGGAACATAGGTCATCAGGCTTAGTGAATCCTATTTTTAAGAGAGTAAGTTCTTGAATTTCACCCATTCTAACAAACAAATAATAATAAACAAAACTTCATCTTCAACCTTATTAATTTTCTATAATAATGTTTGTAATTTATGAGCAAATATGATTTCGTTATTATGCTGGAGGATATTGATTTCTGTTACTTCCTAACAACTCAAATCTATACATATTCGTGTCTTCTATATAATGTTAATGAATTCTTTACGGACATCTTCGATAGTTTTCTTCCAAATTGTCCATTGTTGCACTCCTTACTTTCAACGAAAACGACAGCTTTAACTAATATTGTAGCTGCATGAATTCTAGCATCAATGAAACAAAAAATAAAATAAACATTATTTCTCTAATTAAAGTTTATCAAAAACTTTCCAAAAAACTAATAAAAATAATTATTATCATTAGTCTCACAGTTTTACCCTTTCCTTCCAAAACTACTCTATCATTACTTCTCTAGTAATAACCCGTTCCCAATATAACCTCAAACTGTTTTTCAAATCCTTCACTCATCTAAGACAACTCCCCTATTATATTGTCCGTCTTTAGCACATTGTACCATTAGATCATAATATTACCTTCTTTTTTTTAATCCAGACCATAATCTCTCCTTCATTAAACATTAAACACTGTAAAACTACCCCTCGATGTAACCCTAGCCACTCTTAAGGACCTTGAACCTTACATCCACCATTACAATTTATATCACCCAGCTACCAACCCATCTGAACTATGCTCTTTCACAAGCTTTCATATGATTCTACTACACTCCTTTGCATCATTTACCTAACCTATTTCATCCAACATATATACCTAAGAACTTAACTCGTGACAACTTTTCCAGAAATCATACATGCGAGCTATAATAATTTCAACCCTCACCGAAGACTATTCCTGCTATCTTCACCCACAGCAAATACCAGCCTAATACGTAACTATATACTATTTGTTACCCGCTTAGTTATCGCATCCCTTGCCATACGATCTCTACCCAATCCATCTCAAACTGCTCTTCTAAGATGTCGCCACACACCAGGAAAGAATCCAAATCAAATTCACTGCAAATAATATAATATTTAGAATGACACCTCTACATTACTCGTACATCCTTCATTCTCCATTGTAATCATTCATAACATCTCATCCCATCTCGAAACCTTCAACCCTATCACACCTAACCACCTTAAAATTCTTTTTCAGATACATCCGCTTAAATTCTCCATCCTATAAATTGAAACAAACTAACAAGAGAACCATAAAGACATACCCCGCCTCACACCGCTTTATAATATTAAAATCCAAATCACTTTCGCACCATGTTAAAAATCACGCTCAACGTAATCGATTATTACAAAACTTTTGATTCTATTCAAAGCCTACCACCAACACATGTAAATTATCAAAATTATTCATTAAACCTGTCAATCATCAGAAAGATTTCCCTATAATCCTGTACTCACACGCCTAGTTACAAATTCCATAATAACCTAAATAACCAATATTTTTCATCTTTACTCGTCAAATATCATGGTCAAAACATTTTGTTTCAAATGAATAAAAATTATTAATCGGCCAGACCTCCACAACACTCCTACACCTCTAATACTTTTTATTTTTCTATTTAATACAAATCCACCAAAAATCTAGAAGGACCGCACTCTTACCCATCAAAAATAGTAAACAATTGTAGTTATATTCCCAATTACCTATATTCAATAAACTAAAGTCCCCCCACAAATCCTACCCAACTCTTACATCCTTATAAATGTTCCTCTTCAAAAACACTCCTTATTAACACATCCGTTAATCCATAATACCCTTATATATACCAAAATCCTCTCAAACTCTCTTCAGATATCGCCCACATCAAAACCAAATCACACATACAATCAGTAACTAGATTAGTACCCTCTACTTCTCATTCAATATCTTCCATAAATGATTGATTCTACAAAACCAATCGCCATCTGCTTACCCACCACCTCTTAATCTTTCTCATAACCCATTCCATATAAAATTTAAACCAAGAGAACATAACACATCCCTGCCTCACTCTGCTAAATATATATTAAACCAATCCTTTCGACTCAATTCATCCTTACACACACTTCACTAGTAGTACATACATATTAAAACTTTAAATCCTATTACCCACTGCGCCTACAACCAAGCTACTCATTATCACTAGACTACTCGTGCTCACTAAGCATCACCTTAATTAATCCTAATCCATACGACCTGTAATTGAGCGAATATAAGATGAAAAAAGAGTCCATAAACAAAAGAAATTTGAAGAGAGAATGAACGATATTTCCATTACTATCTATACTTCTCATTTCAATCTATATGGTAATTTCAATATAAATTAATCCAACACCTCTAACCACTTTAAAACGCATCTTGGTTCTCTACCAATATCCTGCAGTCAATCAAGCACTCTTTTCGACCAAAATACCAGCATAATCTTTCCTACACACTCAATAAACTAATCTTCCTATAGTTTCTACTGCCATCACCTTACTCAAATATATATATAATATTATAATGATACTATAGTATAATATATATATAAGAATGCTAACTAAAGAAAATATGCCAATAAAGCCCTGTAAACCCGATTATTTCAATTATAAACTATATATATATATATATTTTTAAGAGATACATCTTGAGTTAACTTTAATCTACCAATCACTTTGCTTTTTTCAATATATGTTCCTTTTAATAAAGGAATTGATATTTATAGATGAATCGAACACAAATAATCACTCTTTTTTCTTCATTCGCGGTAAATGAGAATCTCTATCTGTATCGTAGTAAAGTTTTGATTTATAACATCCGGATTCTTAATATAATATAATATTATAATATTACTTAGGACAGTAATTATATATATATATAGCATATTATAATATACTATAGGTAATTTATAATTTACTGTATATTGAGTCACACTCATAAATTATTTAAATATATAATAAGATATAGTATTTCATAAATTATATATATATAATACTAATAATATTTTTATTATATAATATTATATATAAATAATAATATGACAAGAGTAGAAACGAACCAGAAATATTCGCGCACCATCAATAACATCATACGAGTCCGATGAATTTAATGGATAACTAACCTATAGTTCTATCGTGCAACCGCTAGATAGCATCACAGTATATGTACCTTGGCAGAAACATAATTGGAACACACGTAAACGCCAATAATAATTGGTGGATGCTCCCAAGACCGTCCTCGTAGTAGCGGTAGATACTGACGAGAGGAGGATGTGCTTGGATCCGTATTCTCAGAGCAACCCTAATAAATGGTGATGATTCTATTTGAAACTTACTATAAGATATCTTTAGTTGTCTTTCATAACACCGTATGATTTAAAAATATCATATTAGGAGCAAAGATTCACCCCGAGTAAATGACATCAAAGTGGAAATATTAGGCAGTGCCTAATAATTTCTGACATAACATGTATGACTAATATTCAGTTCCCAGTTTCCGGTATATACGAGTTCTGCTCTCACACCGAGAAGTCGAACTAGATCCATACCAATATTAACTACCTAAAAATATCAATAACGAGGTCGTGGACAAAGTTGATCGGCGAAAGTCGGCCTACAAAAGAAGACCTGTGGAAGACTGCAAAAAGTAAACTTCCCAACCATGGATAATGTAATATGGTACCCGATTGCACACTTCCAATAATCGAATACAATTTGGAATTGTTAAAATTTCGGAGATATTATATTTATGTATTTTTTCTTGTGATTGTACGAGCTGTGTAACTAAAATTTTACGAAGAATCACCAGGAGCAAGAGAAAGCCATAGCCTACTGTCATATGTTGCGGTTTCTACCATGTGACCAACTGAATAAGAGCTTTTGACATACTGCTTGTTCATCTTTTACAAGAACTTTAAGAGTCCTAATGTTTATTAATTCTTACAGGTGATACAGGTGAAAAGACAGAGACCAAATGACCGACAAAATATCTGACATATTAGACTAGATTAAAACTATCCCATGCCAACTCCCTATTATATAAATAACCACACGCATATTGACAATAGATTGAACTTACAAATGTCTTGCAACTTGTTAATGATAAATCATCAACTTTCCAGTTTAACGTACTGTGGAAAAAAAGGCAATACCTTACTACACTCCGGTGCTATATGAGATCTACATGCATACGTGAAGAACGGAATCCATTGTCGACGCAAGCACAATTCTCCATCAATACACAATTTGAAGTTACGTGTGAGTTGAAAGACATTCCACACTTGCCAGGTTAGTTTCTATACTTAAGTGGTTCACACAATCACAGATTATCACATAGAACACACAAAATTCTCGTCTTCTTATCAAATATGTCACAGGACTCGAATTGAGTATTATTTTTGATACGCTGGCGAGTTATTCTCGATCTAATGACTCTTCGGGACTTTAATGAAACGGTAAAGACTTCCGAAGTAATCAAGCCAGATTTATTATAAAAGTAATATAAGTAATATAATTGGAATATGATAAGATATAAAGAAGAGAGATATATTATAGAATAGTTCAATTAAATATATCCACATAATAAATTAAGTAAATTTATATAAATATAAGGTATATGAATTATTTATATTAATATAAATATATTAATATATAATATACAATAGTATAATATATTAATATAATATATAATATATTAATATATATACTTAATAATATTAAATAATAATTAAATAATAAATTAATATATATATTATATATTATATTCGAGATAGATTTTTATAACCACATATCTATTATATAATTTAATACCAGGTTCGCGGTAACGGGATCACCAACTTACAAATTAAGACCCTCAATCAACCTATACTTCTACCTAACCTCCGTAAATACACTTAATTAAAAATTTTATACATAGCATTTTATTGTGTCCATTCTAGTAACTGGATTGAAATTCAAAATTAACTGAAGAATTTATTCTAGAATCTTTAAAATGTTTTTTTAAAACTATGTGTTAACGAATTCTAATATTTTTTCTAGTTCGTAAATTATCTCTAATGAAACATAAGCTAATATACTTCTCTCACTTATGTGATAATACTAAAACATCTAGTTGGTGCAGTTAATCAGAAGTATAATTGAATTCTTGGCAAGTTATTAATCATGGTAAACATTTCATTTTGCTAAGGCATTTTCGATTTTACACTTTCTAACGATGGCATTAAAATTTTCTGTCGTTTTAATCAAAACCACCACACCTTAGTCACATTAAATTTCGATTTTAAATAAAAGCTTTATTCTAGAAACAATTATATGAATGAGCAACCCCCTCGTAATTTTGATTAAGTTTGGTAAGTCATTGCCTCAAGTAATCAGTTAGTGCGTATTTATCACTCTGATATTTATCGTCTCTATATCACACAATTCGTAGTACATTTATTTATTACGTACAGAAATAGATAAAGAACAAACTTGACATCGATAAAGCAAAAGGTCAAGAGGCACGAACAGCAAAGTTCAGCATCTAAAACTTTGTGAAATTTACTCTATCTAAATAGTAGATTGAACTAAAACTCTAATACTATTCGACGAATTCTCATCCAACCACTTATAGGATCTCATCGATACACTTATTGAACTTAATCTACTACACTTTCTTTTTCACTGAGCTCAACAATCTGCATCTGATATCTTTTGTATACGATACAATAACTAGAATATATCACGTAAGAAATCGTTTTCCTCAATCACTTACCCGAAAACCGACTAGACACAATACTTCACACCGAATTTCAGTATTAGATATTCATACTTTGAGCAGAAAATAATCCATTCGTGAATATAGTTATTCAAGTTTTATCACTCTTTCTAGCCACAAATGGTACCCATAGAGATCATAACCTCAATGTAAGAGTAGTACGTTCGTGGAATACCAGTTTTTCCCTATATTCCAAAAAATATAATACTCAAACAGATGGGCAGATAATACTTATATATGCAAATTCAAACATTCCAACCGAAATCTGTAGGTAGAAATCAAGTCACCAAACTGGAAAGTAAACTATATAGGAAGTTTAAACTAGAATTTTATGAATGAATTTTTCATAATTTTACCTCAAATAAATGCCCTGCGACAAATTTAACACTCTCTATATCTGGTAATGCGCGTTTACTTCGAGTCAATTTTATCCTTGTGTACTTGTTAGATAAAATTCAACTCATTAATAAATGTATATTCGATCTCTCTTAAAACCACCTAAAAAAACTGTCTTGTTTTTACCTTCACCAATATTTTTATCATAAATCTCTTTTAAAATGCGCCGCTAATATTATATGCAAGGAAAGGGATTTGAAGTTTCAACTGATCAACACTAATGAGTATAAGGTTAACAGCTATTTAACTTATTTATCTTATAATATTCATATTACTAAATAAAATAATCTTGTATTATAAATCACGTGAAAATCTAAATAAGTGCTATATAAAATATAATATGAAAGCCATTAATTTTCACAAACCAAATGGTTTTCTACCACTAAGTTAATTAATACAATTTATTATTCATTTTTATTTTTAACCTTCATCATCTTTATTAATTAAGAAGATGATTCTATAAATGTACTTCTCTTAGCGTTAAGTGTAAGTTTATAAGTAATGTATTACTATAAAGAAACAATACATTGATTTGTTGATGTCATTTTTATGTAGTTTATTTCTTCAAAATAAATGAAATAGCTTAAGAAAGCAATAGTAGATATTACATTATGACTTTTCCAGAATTAATAAGTATTGAAACTTTAGAAACGACACTTTAGTACGTATACGAACTAAGAATGATCTAATATATATGTCAAACTTACTACTTTACTCATAATATAATTGATAATGAAGTTGTGCTATAATCCTATCGAATTTCCATAATAGTTCTTTTTATAATCCATAAGAGTGATATGAATTATCAGTCCTTTTTATTATTGGTCTCATCTTCTTAACGTTCATTCAGAATCTTTAATCCTATGAGCGTATCTTGCCCAATCTTTAAATTCCTTAGCTGCTTGTAGTAATCTTGGAAGTTTGATTTCTGACATATATAAAATTTCCCCTTGTGTCTTAATAACCCTAAGGAGGGTAACTCATTGCTGTGAAGTATTTCCGTATTGATATTTTACATTATTATGATGTTGTTTATATGCTTCCGCGGTATGCAATTCAGACATGAGGCAGAGTCACTAATGGCAAAGAGAGTTCTTACAATTTTATATATATATTATATAGATAGAGTAATATGAATAAAGTGGTGTGTTATAATATAGTGCTAGTTATTAATAGACAATAACTCACTCACCATAACAACGGACTAAATTATCTTTCTGATAAGAGTTTAAATAAAGTCTCCAAGGTCTTATCCTGACTCACACTATTGGAGTTTCTAAGTAAATTTATTATTAATGGAGTTAATCTATAGATGTTACCCTAAATCTTCCCAAATTGCTACCAAAATCATTTTCATGAAAAATTAATATATTTAGGCATACTGGAGCACAGAAATATGAAATCATTTGTAACCATGATAATCAAGTCGTTCATAGCCCGCGTTAATTGCATACAGCATAGCTCTGGCGGTTTCCTATTCATTTAACATCGTATGTTAACTATCAAAACGGTGGTCATCTTAACGACTTATTTCAAAGATATTTATCCAGCAAATCACAAAAATATGTATTATCCATTTACATTATCATGAAGTTAGAGTGTATTTTCTATCTACATCAGGGAATATGTAACTGTAAATTTTTATTTTTGTGAATTGTAACAAATAGATTTTAATAGATTACATTAGGAGAACAATCATTGTGCCTTAAAATAAATTTTTTTAATGCAGAATAGCAATTAAAATGCATTTTTAAATAAAATTTAGCTTATTAAAAATTGTAAACTATCAACCCCTTGATAGAAACATTAGAGTTGCCATATACTACTTTAGTTTTTAATAAGATTTAAATCGTCTTGGGGTCAGTCTTCTTCACTTATCCTTGTTGGATAAATTGGGCATTCGGTTACCATACTCTCAGGAGCCAGATCTGATTTTTTTTTCTTTCTACAGAAAATGTCACCACTCGCGGGCAGGGGACAGAAAATAATAAAAAAAATATCTAAAGATATTTCAGACTTCTTTACTTAGTCTTGTCTTTAACTTCCTTTTATTCTTCTTAGAAATTTTTTCCCCTTCATTCATGATCATCCAAGAATCTGCAT
>JABUQX010067056.1:32500-38083 GCA_015478945.1 Trachelipus rathkii | reverse complement strand
ATATGTCGCTACTTTAAACATATCCTCATTTTAAGTTCGTTAAATCTTCTATTAAGGTCGGATTTCAAAATTTGCGTCATTTAACTAATCACTAGCTTTCTTCTCTTTTCATAATCCTCAAGCAATGACGATGATTGTTCAGATTTTTAATTTTATCACATGCAGTTTTCTCAAGAGCGGTTTTAAGGCTAACTATAAAAGGTATGACATCCCCAATTGTAGACGTAGATTCGCTAAGCTTTTTGCAATTTCTTCGTTAGGTTCTAGAGATTTCACACATCTAGACAATATTATCCATTCTAGTTTGCTAATAATTTAATAGATATTTTGGATTTGCTAACAGCATACAAACAAAGTGACTCTTTCAATTCCTCGGTTCTTTTCAATATAAGCAAAGTGCTGTTCCATCTTGTGAGTGAATCATTCACAACTTTTAACACACTCATTTGGAGCCTCATGAATTTTCTTTAGCTCTTCTTGAGCCATGGTTGAATGATGGAAATGAGTGACAGTTGCGCGACATTTGATAATGAGGTCGATTATTTCCTATTGTCAGTCTATTCCATTCTTAACTGTTAACTGTATTTTATGTACTGTACAATCCAAATTATTTAGCCCAGAAAGAAAATGTGTTTTTTTTTTAATGTTTACCCCAGAATAGCTCATTGCACAATGAACGCTTGCTCTTTCAATGTTCCATTTTTCCAAAATTTCGTAAAATTTTCTTAAATGTATTCTCCTGTGTGCCGATCTTCTAAAGGTACAGCACCTAATGCATAATTTATCCTGTCAAACTTCTTTTTGATATTATGTACGGTCAGACTCAGTAAAAAAAAACCAGCTGAAGTATATGACCATACATCTGTAGTGAATGCATGTTTATTGTATTGCTTTATTTCATTAATTATTTGCTTAATTTTATTGAACACAGATTCATGTATTTTTTTGAGGACTAACTTGAGCCAATAAACTCATGAATCCAAAATATTCCACATGCCTGAATGGTAGGACATCCATAACTTTCATTTCAGCTATATGTTTATCCACTCTCTTAGATCTGTTATCAGTTGAATCCCAATATTTTGTAGCATGAAAATATTCTTGAATATTTGATTTCATTTGCTAAGCAGCAGTTTTTTTTTTTTTATATTTATCTTCTTTCGTCATGTTTTCTTCATCAGTTACATCTTTAAAACGTTCTTTGTATTTCCGATTCTTAGATGAGTTCGTGAAATTCTTTCCTTCGTCCTTACTTGAAAAAGTAATCGCAAAGAAAACATGAAGAGAAGACTCTTTCGTGCAGTATTTTCACGCAAATTTTTGACGCGATAATAGTAATGTAAACGTGAAAGTTATAGTAATTTTTTAGCACTCCAAACATAAAACAAATATAGCAGTCTAAGTATAACGAGAGGTATGAAGCACCGAGCAGCACACTCACTCAGTGCGATCAGTCTACATCGAGCACAATAACTCACTACACACACACACACATCGACACAGCGAGCCACACTACAGGCATGCTATGCACAGACACACTGTATGGGCAGCTACTAGTGCCACACATCGCACTACATAGTCTAGTTACTACGACACAGCATAGCACACATCACCAGCGAGCTCAGCGACGACACAGCGACAGCACACACACAAAGCTACACATCGACTACACACACACACACAACACACACACACACACACACACACCACAGCCACGACACACACACACACACACACACACACGACACACACACAGCAGCACTACGCACATCGATATCAGCATAGCTAGCAGCACACGACACTACTACCACACAGCACACACACACAACACACCACACACACTCACACAGCACGAGCACAGATTACACACTGACACAGCACACATGTGGCAGCACACACACACATCACACACCACACACACAACACACCACTACACACAACACACACAGCACACACACACACACATCAGCATTCGATACGAATGCATGCCATGGACAGCACATCGACTAGTCCAACACACACACAACACACACACACACCACAACACGTACGACACGACACGAGCACGAGTGCCCTTCCTCCTTCGGGCGTCCGAATGCTGGGTTAGTAGAGAGAAATGAGCAGAGATGTGTGTGTGTGGGTTGTGTGTTGGTGTGTGGTAGTGTGTGTGTGTGTGTGGTGTGTCTTGTGTGTGTGTGTGTGTTGTGTGTGTGTGTGTGTGTGTGTGTGTGTGTGTGTGTGTGTGTGTGTGTGTGTGTGTGTGTGTGTGTGTGTGTGTGTGTGTGTGTGTGTGTGTGTGTGTGTGGTGTGTGTGTGTTGTGTGTTGTGGTGTGTGTGTGTGTGTTGTGATGTGTAGTGTGTGTGTGTGTGTGGAATTGTGTGTGTGTGTGTGATGTGTGTGTTGTGGGTGTGTGTGTGTGCGGTGTGTGGTGATATATGTGTGTGTTGTGTGTGTGTGTGTGTGTGTGTGTGTGTGTGTGTGTGTGTGTGTTGTGTGTGTGTGTTGTGTTTGTTTTTGTGTGTTTGTGTTGTGTGTTTGTTTGTGTGTGATGTGTGTGGTGTGTTGTGTGTGTGTGTGTGTGTGTGTGTGCTTGCTTCATATTCGGTTATACAGAACTGCTATTATTATTATTGTTTATATTGTTTGGAAGTGCTAAAAAATTACTTAACTTTCATGTTTACATATACTATTATGGCGTCAAAGAAAAGTGTTGTGTGGAAATACTTCACGGAAGAGTCTAATGACTCTGTAAAATGTTCTCTTTGCGATAATACTTTTTCAAGGAAAGGACGAGGAACGATTTCGCTGAAAAATCATTTAAGATCGAAATACAAAGAACAGTTTAAAGATGTAACTGATGAAGAAACATGACAGAAAGAAGATAAATATAAAAAAAAAAAAACTGCTGCTTAGCAAATGAAATCAAATATTCAAGAATATTTTCATGCTACAAAATATTGGGATTCAACTGATAACAGATCTAAGAGAGTGGATAAACATATAGCTGAAATGAAAGTTATGGATGTCCTACCATTCAGGCATGTGGAATATTTTGGATTCATGAGATGAATTTCTGCCCCGTCCCTCATATGCAATAAAATATATGAATCTGTTTGCACATAAAATAAAACAAATAATTAATGAAATAAAGCAATACAATAAATTTGCATTCACTACAGATGTATGGTCAGATACTTCAGCTGGGGTGTCTTTACTGAGCCTGACTGTATATACTATCAACAAGATATTTGAGAGAATAAATTTTGTATTAGGTGCTGTACCTTTAGAAGATCGGCACACAGGAGAATACATTTCAAGAAAATTTGACGAAATGTTGGAAAAATGGGACATTGAAAGAGCAAGATGTAACAATGAGCTATTCTGAGGGGCGTTTAAACATTTAAAAAAAAAAAAAAGCACATTTTCTTTGTGGGTAAATAAATTTGTATTGTAACAGTACATAAAATACAGTTAACAATTAAAAGTGGAATAGACTCACAAAAGGAAATAAACAACCTCATTGTCAAATGTCGCACAATTGCCACTCATTTCCATCATTCAACCATGGTTCAAGAAGAGTTAAAGAAAATTCAAGAGAGGCTCCAAATGCGTGTATTAAACGTTGTACATGATTCACCTACAAGATGGAACAGCACTTTGCATATGTTGAAAAGAACCGAAAAATTGAAAGAGTCGCTTTGTTTGTATGCTGCTAGCAAATCTAAAATACCTGATACCTTCTCTTAACAATTTAGAGTGGATAATATTGTCTGGATGTGTGAAATCTCTAGAGCCTTATGAAGAAATTACAAAAAAAGCTTAGCGAATCAACATCTACAATTGGGGATGTCATACCTTTTATAGTTAGCCTTAAAACCGCTCTTGAGAAAACTGCATGTGATAAAATTAAAAATCTGAACAATCATCGTCATTGCTTGAGGATTATGAAAAGAGAAGAAAGCTAGTGATTAGTTAAATGACGCAAATTTTGAAATCCGACCTTAATAGAAGATTTAACGAACTTCAAAATGAGGATATGTTTAAAGTAGCGACATATCTTAATCCAAGGTATAAGTATAAATTTTTCTCGTCTGCACAAATAACTGATCAAGCAAAATATTCCCTAGCTCGGCTTTGCAACGAAATAAAAATTTGAAAATAAACATTTAGAAGATGATGAACCAAAAGAAAACGAAAGAGATATTCCTCATCAACACCTTGCTCCAGTACGCATACATCACTAACTGAGACTGAGTTTACCGTGCTGAGTATAATTCTTGCTTCTAGTAATGACGATAAAGAGGAGAATTTCAAAGAAAAGTATCGCAAAGAAAATGACTGGGTCCATAGGAAAATGCTATAAAATGGTGGGAGCATAAAAACAAAGAGTATTCAGATTTGTCCAAAGTTGCTTGAACAATCCTAAGCTGTCATCCGAGCAGTGTTGCCAGTGTACAACTTTTCAGTGGCGCTGGACATATCTATGAAGACAGATTTGCCCGACTTCATGGAAAAAAACCGAAAATGTTTTATTTTTAAAACATAACCTACCCATAATAAAATTTGAGTATTAACAATTAATAAATAAAGTTAATAACATTAATATTAAATTAATCACTTTTCAAAAGGATGGAGATTGGGGAAAGTGGTTGGTAGTTGGTACCATGCATGAGAGTTGGGTCCCCGTTCAGTATCTTGGAAACACACAATATATTTGGCAAAAACTTTTCAATATTTTACCAGAGGTGGGCGCGCAAATTTTAAACTTTAAAGCGCAAACGCAAAAGCGCAAAGTGGAAAAACTTAGTCCGCAAGCGCAAAAGCGCACAATTTTTCAAAAAATCTAGTCCGCATGCGCAAAGCGCACATGTCCGCAAATCAAAATTTTTTTAAAATCACAAATTTAAGAGCGCAAAAAAAATAAAAAAAATAAAGCGCAAGTATTTAAAGAAGAATTATTTTTAAATTTTAATTGAAAGATGCAAATATATATAAAAAAAATGAAAAAGATTTTATTAATGTTATTCAATTATCTGTGATCTTCCTCCTCTCTCTCCTCTTGCATTCTGAATAGGGACATATTCCTTTTCATAAAGATAAATTTTTAAAAATTGATGGATGATATGGCTGCCCTCTTTGCTCTTAGAATCTCAGAGCCTTGACTAAACAACCTCTCCACGACCGCTGAGCTGGGTAATGGGGTATTATACTTAATAAAAAAGTCCACCCAGACCTCCTGGTAGTCACACGGAAACTGGTTCCTAATGAGAGGGGTACTGTGGTGAACATTTACTGCAGCCCAGCTATCCAAGATTTGTCCCAACTTCTTCTCCAGAGGTGACTGCTGGATATATGGGCCCTTCACTTTCTGAAATATTTAGAAATGTTATCAAGAACTCAAATCTTTTTTAAGTTTCATTTGAACATTATGTCAGTGTATTGTGAATATATATGTAATGTATAAATTGTATATATATATATATATATATATATATATATATATATATATATATATATATATATATATATTATTATATATATATATATATATATATATATATATATAAATATATATTATATAG
>JABUQX010067056.1:20000-22500 GCA_015478945.1 Trachelipus rathkii | reverse complement strand
GCCAAGGAGTTCCCAACAGAACAGAAGTGGCTGCGAAAGAAGGAGGCACCACAACCAACGAGTCTGGGATTTTCACATGTGCTCACGCCAAAATGCATGCGAGGCATTGGCCACCCTTGTATTGACAGAAGAGCGACGCGAATGGAGGTGGAATTGCGAGCTGGCCCAACTCCTCTGAAGCATCTTACCGTTGTTACCTCTCTCACAAAAGATTGATAGACACAAACGCTTCCAGCGTCGCAAGAGATAGAGGGTAAGAGAGTTTAAAAAGTAGGGGACAGTTAAATTAGTCTCTTAGCTTTAGACTCAACTCTATCCAATAGAAGGGTGGAGCCGGAGCCCCCCCCCACAGATGTGAGAACAGTACTCCAAACAAGGGCGAATAAGGTCCTTTATATAACTGGAGTAGCTGTGCAGAAGAAAAAAAAATTCCCGCAACCTGATCAGAACTTCCCAGCTTGTTTGAGGCCACCTTAGCAACCGTTGTGATATGAGGTTTCCAGATAAATTTTTTGTTATGTTCAGACCAAGAATGTTTATGTTGTCAACAGGTGAGAACGTTAGAACCGTCGAAAAAAGATAGGAAAGTTAGTGTGTTTGAGAGGGAGATGTAAAGTAGTTGAGTTTTCAAAGAGTTGAATTTCACAAGGTTGTGAGCGCCCCCACCGGGAAATCCCATCCAGGTCGGCAAGAATAGAATCGGAAAGCTGAAGACGAAAGGCAACTCTAGATCCAAAAGAGGGAGCAGATTTGAAATAGGTGGGAAGAATGAGAGTTGAGTCATCGGCATAAAGATGTAAACAGAGTTAGAAGTACAGCTAAGGAGATACGTTTGAATGAAAAGTAAGAATAAAGTTGGAGATAAAACAGAACCTTTTAAGAACAACACCACAATTAACAGGAAAGGAGGGAGAAGTCGCTCCATTCAAACGAAGTGCTGTATATGGATGCGATCGGAGAGAAAACTAGACCAGAGTAAGCAAAGAGATGGAGGAAACCCAAAGGAAGGGAGCTTGGAGAGTAGCGGCGCATGACATACTCGATTCAAAAGCCTTTGATATATCGAGTGCCCACCACCCAAGACTCCCCATAGTCCCTAAAGGGCAGAAGACCATAAATCAGTAAGGTAAGGGTAGTATGTCACCAGTTGACCCGAGCGTCGAAAGCCATACTGATTATCTGAAAGAAGGGACATGAGGACTCCAGAGATGATCCAGGAAATGAGAGTAAGAAGAGTTTCAAAGATCTTAGATAGATAACAAGTGAGAGCTATAGGACGATAGTTTAGAAGGATCAGAGCGGCTGCCCTTTTTCGGGATTGGTTGGACATATGCGCGCGCTTCCAGCACTGAGGAAATGTACAAGTATTAAGGCATAGAGAGAGAATAGAGTTGATCGAGGACAGGGGCCAGCATGGAAGCACACTCCCTCAGAACACTGGGAAGGAATACCATCCGGGCCACTAGCCTTCCTGGACACTCATAGATCTCAGAAACCCATGCACCCAATCATGCGTAATCACGGGAAGAGGCATTAGGAACCTGATAGCGAGGAGAAGCAGGAGGGGGGATCGCCGGAATCGTCCAGGGAGAATTAGATGAAAAAAAGGAGTCCGAAGAGATAGCCTTTTTCGTGGAGGAGTTAGCTACCAGAACCGTCAGAGCGATAAGTGCGAGCAAAGGCAGATTTACAAAAGTTATTAGAGATGTTTTTGGCAAGGCCAGAAATTTTTTTCAGAGGAGAGCCAAGTAGGTTGTCGCACTTTCTTTTAGTGAAAGCGCGCTTAGCCTGTTGAAATAATAGCCCTGCAACGATTCCGAGAGAATGGAAATTAGTTAAGAGAGAGTGATAGTGAGAACGAGAGTTTTCCATTGCCCGAGCGCATGTCTCTCTCCTGATGGAGCGAGACATTCCCCATCGAAACGATGGATTTTGTGGAGAAAAGATTTAGTTGAAGATGGAATGAACCCGCTCATACCCTCAACGATTACGGCCCCTACCTTTTCAGCGGTTGACCGAAGGGTCCTCCGAGTCAAAACAAGATTCACTCCAAGCATAGTTAGCAAAGAAACGACGCAACGCCCCCCAATTAGCCCGATTAAAGTGCCAGAAAGTACGTTTGGGGCATGGTGGAGCTGCTGGAGAAAAAGCTTTAAAATTAAGAGCTACAAGATTGTGGTCAGAGTTACCGATAGGAGGGAAAATGGTGTATTTATATCGAGAAGGAGTAGTGGTGAAACATAAATCAAGCGTGTTCAAGAATTGGTTAGGACGATCTGGTATGTGTGTAGGTTCTTTAATAACTGTTCCAGATCGTTAGAATACTGAATGTTTTGGCCTCCTCTCCTCCTGCATCAGTATGAGAGGAGCCCAACCACTCAGTGGCTGCCTTTTTCAAAGTTGTGTAGGTAGGCTTGAGAACATACGGTCGACGACATCTGTGATCAGTTGGAAAGAGCGTGAAAGTACTTCTCCTTCTCCGAGGTTATTTTTTCAAGGT
>JABUQX010067056.1:7500-15000 GCA_015478945.1 Trachelipus rathkii | reverse complement strand
CGTCAAAGGAGATAGAAAAATTAGGAGGCGTTTTTAGAGAGGGAGATATAAAGAAGTCGAGTTTTTAAAAGAGTTGAATTTCACAAGGTTGCTGTGACCAAGGTTGCTGTGAGGTAGTTCTAGATGCAAAAAAGGGAGCAGATTTGAAATTAGTGGAAGAATGGAGAATTGAGTCCTTGCCCTAAGAGTGAACAAAGTTAGAAGTGCAGCTGAGGAGATCCTTGATGAAAAGTAAGAATAAAGTTGGAGACAAAACAGAACCTTCAGGAACACCAGGAAAGGAGGAAGAGGTCCCTCCATGAACGATTGCTGATATAGAGCGATCAGAGAGAAAACTTGATAAGAGTAAGCAAAAAGAAGGAGGAAATCCAAAGGGAGGGAGCTTAGAGAGCACTGACCCGTGTCATACTAGGTCGAAAGCTTATGAAATGTCAAGCGCCACAACACAAGTACCTAAGGGTAGAAGATCATAAGTCAGTGAGATAGGAAAGCATTTCACCAGTTGATCTTGATTTGCGAAAACCATACTGGTGATCAGAAAGAAAGGAATAAGACTCCAGATGGTTCAGGAAATGAGAGTTAAGGAGAGTTTCAAAAATTTTAGACAGAACACAAGTGAGAGCTATAGGACGATAGTTAGAAGGATCAGAACGGCTACCCTTCTTCGGGATCGGCAGAACATATGCGCGTTTCCAGCATTGAAAAAAAGTATTAGTATTAAGGCGTAGAGAATAGAGTTGAACAAGGACAGGCACCAGCTCAGTTGCACACTCCCTCATAATACGGGGAGGAATGCCATCTGGACCACTAACCTTCCTGACGTTCAAAAATCTCAGGATCTCATACACCTGATAATGTGTAATCGCAGATAGAGACGTAGGACACCTGAGATGAGAATGAGTAGGAGGAGGATGCCAGAATCCTCCAGGGTGGAATTAGATGAAAAAGGAGGCCTAAGAGATTGGCCTTTTCAGAAGGAGAGTTAGCTACAGATAAGTCAGAACGAATAAGAAGAGGAAAGGCAGATTTACAAAAGTTATTAGAGATGTTTTTGGCAAGAGGACAGAAATTTTTATCAGTAGGATAACCAAGAAGGTTGATACACTTTTCTTTTAGTAAAAGTGCGCTTAGCCTATCGAATATCATCCCTGCAACGAGTCCTAGCAGAATGAAAATTAGCAAGAGTGATTGGAGAACAAGTGTTTTTCCATGCCCGATATACAATGTCTCTCTCCTGAATGGCACAGAAAGCCTCATCGAACCATGGATTTTGGTGAGAAAAAGAAGTATGGATGAAGATGAAATAAAAACTGTGTTTAAAAACACGGCCCTACCTTTCCAGCAGTGACCGAAGCATCCTCAGAGTCAAAACAGGATTTAGCAAAAGCTATCGAAGATATATATATATATATATATATATATATATATATATATATATATATATAATATATATATATATATATATATATATATATATATATATATATATATATATATATATATATATATATATATATATATATATATATATATATATATATATATATACAGTATATATATATATATAATCGATCTACAACAATATATGATTGCTAAGCGCAACAGAATGAAGGTCTTGCAACAAAATACCATTAAAGCGTTACTCATACAGGGCAGAAGAAAAGAAGCAACAACAATAACAAATAAATGCAGATTTCCCATTAAAAAAAACTGCGATCCTAAGACTGACATTTGATACCCACATGACATTTACTCTACGCACTTTGAAAACATCACCTCAAGGGCCATACACAAATTCAATGCAGTAAAGGTCATATCTGGCACTGATTTCGACCAACAAAAGAAACTCTTGCATCAAGAGACACAAGCAAGTTCAATGCTTTAAAGTTTTTAACTGTTATCGACTTCGGATAACCGAAAGAAGATACTTTCGCAATAATCTACATATATATCCTTTCTCTCCTAAACTACGCGGCACCTGCGTGGGCTTCAGTACTCACAAAACCAGCTTAAATAAACTAGAAACTACACAAAATAAGGCACTTAGAGTAATAACAGGCAACCTTCCCACGACACTTCTATCCGTCTACTGCAAACTGAAGCAAAAATACTTCCCATAAAAGACCAGAATTTTAATTACAACATCAAAAATATCTGACCAAATTTAAAAATCTAATTTCAAGCTTTAGAAATCAATATTAAATGCTAAAAATTTTCGGATCGTGTCTGTTATCTGCCTCCACATCCATATACATATCGTTTGCATTGTTTATAAATAATAAAAGAGCTTCATACCTTTAAAAATATTAAAAAAAAAGTTTAAATCTATGTAAACTAACGTAACCTAACATAACATTACATAACGTATTATAACCTTACTTAACGTAATTTATTTTATATTTATAATTTATTTCACTTTGCATTGTTTAAAAAAAAGAAAAGAAAAACGTGCTTCTGTCACCATGCGCGCTCTTGTAAATTTTGTTCGATAACGTAAGTTATAAAAGAAATTGACTTAACTTAATTGGAAGCAGATAATGGACAAGTGCCAAATTTTCTTTGTAATGTTGCCAATATTATAATGTCTAAGTTTTTCTCAATTGGCGTAAATTAGTATTTCGGTTTTTGTGATTAGAATTTAATTATTTCTATGAACGCCAATGGCATTCAATTCTTATCTTCAATTTAGATTTCACCTTGTTACATAATAAAAATCTAGGTATACGTTAAAGAGCCTCAATTTTTCCCTCTCAAAGCATTTTTATAGTCCGAGATAAGCAGGGCGGCAGAATTTCAGTTTAAGTAAGTTTCTGACATGCTGATAGTGTTTTTTAAAAAATATATTAATATTGACATTTTATATATCGATTCGATTAATGGGTAAAGGAAATATATATATATATATATAGGTATGTGGGAGTATATATATTAGTTGCTATAGTTATATATATATATATATATATATATATATATATATATATATATATATATAGATATATATATATATATATATATTTATATATATATATATATATATATATATATTTATAAAGATGAGTTATAGTATTTGTTCATTATATATATATATATATATATATATATGTATATATATATATATATATATATATATATATATATATATATATATATATATATATATATATATATATATATGGTCAGCCTCTAGAATAGCCATCGATCCATATCTCAAAAAACTACAACAGCTATCAGGAAAAGGAATACATTGCTGGAATGCTGGTCCAATTTAGTGCGAAAAATAAAAAAATAAAATAATAAAAAAAAATATATATATATATATTCAAAATCAATAGCCACAGCGAAAAGGAATACATTTGTGGAATCCTGGTAAAATTTGATAGAAATGAAAAAAAAAAAATTATTGTTAATAATTATAGTAATATGATTAGAGTGCCTATTATCACCCTTTTATTGGTTACTCGTTAAAATAAATAGGCTTTCTTATTAAATTCTGCTTTTTTAATCAAGAATAATTCTAAGGGTCTACGCACGAGCAGCAGGAGTCGGGGTCTCTCAAGCCTCTGGGAACTATGTAGGATTAATTTCCCCGGTGTGGGTATTTTTTGGGTGTCGCAGTCCTCCGCCCTCACTTACGCGGTGGCGGGAACGTCCCCCTGTGTGTTCCTCGTCGGCTCGGAGCCCCCTAAATCTGCCGCGTAATACCTTTTACAAACAATATGTATATATATACTATGTCCCAGCATCCCACCCAAAAAAAAATAGCCAATTTTTGTTTATTTTTTTTTTTTTTTTTTTTGAACATTTTCCTAAACTAAAATTTTGGCTAAGGATTCCAAAAAAATATATGCTCATTTCCTTGTAGCTTTTGTAGTTTTCGAAACATGATTTTTTACAGTCCACCTGGTAAAATTTGGCTGTGGATTCAATGTATTCCCTTTCCCGGTAGCTGTTGTAGTTTCTTGAGATATGGATTGTGGCTCTTCTGAGACTTTCGCTCATATATATATATATATATATATATATATTATTATTATATATATATATATGAAGATATATATATATATTATTATATATATATATATATATATATATATATATATATATATATATATATATATATATATATATATATATATATATATATATATATATATATATATATATATATATATATATGTATATATATATATATATATATATATATATATATATGTAGGCTATTTATAAGTGGTTGACTCCAGGAGGAAAAATCAATAATTAATGTAGTCGTTATTTTAATAATTTTAGGTAAATTTTTTAAATTTTTGGGTAACTTAACCTAATCTAACTCAAATCTTAACCTAAACCTAACCTAACTAACCTAACCTAACCCAACCTAGCCTAACCTAACTTAACCAAATTCAACCGAACCTAATTTTAACGGAGTCAACCACTTATAAATGTCCATATATATATATATATATATATATATATATATATATGCGGGCGTTGTTATGTTTTTATAAAGAAAGAGCAGTAGCGGCATCTATATTACTACTATATATGGCGGCTATTAAGGCGCTACAAGATAGCAAGGCGTTATTATATATATATATATATATATATATATATATATATATATATCAGTTGAGAGTTGTGTTTTAAAATTTTTTTGTATAGCCTATATCAAACAAACAACGCATTCTGTTGTATTTCCTTTCTTATATGTGTTATTATAAATAAACCTTATTATCTGATAAATATAATTATAATTATTAGTGGTTTCTTTAATTAATAAAACGACTACGCCCTCTATCGTTTTAATCTACAAACGACATTAAGGCGTCAATCATTTGTTTTCTATCAAAAAAATAAAATTTCTTGATGCGGAGTCGGGAATATTTTTCTGATTCCTCTCCTTTAAAATTATATATATTATGTTGTTATAGCAGCAGCATATACAGGCGCATATATATGAGCAGCAAGCATATTATTATTATTGGGTTATTACAGAAAGAGGTTAAGGTTACTGGCATGGTTGTTATGCTGATATATATATTATATATATGCATATGGGAAAGAGGAGTATATATATATATATAGGCAAGTGAGGCATATATGCTTGCTTATTTTTATAGTCGTCCACCATCCTCCTCCTACGAGAAACGGGCTATCTCGAGATATTGTGTCACCACAGCAGGGCGGGCCGAGAGATTGGTCAGAAAAAAACGTGAAGTTATTTCTTATGTCCGTCAAAATACGGCAGTCTAGCAAAGAGATGTTCTGTGTCGTAGTTAATCTGGGAAAAAACATCTTTGGCAGTAGATGAAAGGTGCTTAATAATTTTAAGTTTGTATTCTTGTAGGGAACAATGGTGCTTAGAACAGAGATGGGACAGCATTACGCGGGCTTGACGGTCCAAAGTTTATTCCCGCGGGGAAAACTTTGGGTGGACCTGATTGAAATTTGGTGGTATTTGGATATGGGGAGATTGTTCTTAGAGTTAATTGTGTTTTTAATGTGTTTAGCAATGGGAGTATCTAGGGGGGGGGAGCAAGATAATGCTGGTGTAATTTTTTTCCTTTTAGGTTAAGAATTATCTATTGAGAGTTGGCAACCTACCATGTCAAGATGGGCTTTAAAAGGGAATTTTTTTTGTTTCAGTTAGTAGATGATGGATGGGTGTGGAGGAGAACTTTATTTTGCAAGGTTTCTAATTTCTTAAAATTGGATTGTGATTCTGTGGAAACTCAAGCAGGTGATGCATAATTTAGGAGGGGAAAGATGTATTGTCTGTATACTATTGTGAGAGTTTCTTTGTTACCCAAAGTTTGTCCCAGTTAGTGTTTTTAGTGGATTTAATTTATGTGCGGGTATTGAATTGATATTGTTGATGTAAGGGGTGAACTTCATATTAGTGTCAAAGGATTGTGGGAAGTTTGTTGAGAGGAAGTTTATTGCTTGATAGAAATATTGCTGGGTGGGTGTTAAATTCTCTTCTGTCTGGGGTAAGTAAAGTAATAGTTTATTTTTGAGTTGATGCAGTCATTCCTTTCGTTATTAGCCATCGTTTTAGTTGGTTTATATATTATTTGAAGTTCTCTGCATATTATATTTATAGAAGGACTTTTAGCTGTGATTGTTAGATCATCAGCTTAACTATTAATTTTTATGGAAGGGGAAGTGGGAGGAGGGAGGTAATTCATAGAAAAGCTAAAAAGTGTAGGTGAAAGAATGACTCCCTGGGGGAATCCATTAAATAATTTGTATGAACGGGAGGAGTGATGATGTCCTAGGATGATTCTAGCTTTGCGATCGGATAGTACATTTTCTATTATATTTTTTGCTTTGATGGTTATGTTTATGTTTAAGAGTTTGTCTATTAAAAGGTGACGGGGGACTGTATCGAATGTTTTGTTGATATCTATTGCTACAAGAGGAGTACGTCAAGGGGGGAAGTTTGGTTGAAACTTGAGAGAATGTGTTGGGTTAGATCAGTTAGGAGTGTTGTGGTTGAGTGCTTTTGTTGAAAACCATGTTCTTAGCCTGATAGAGGGATAAGGGGAAAATCCTAAGGAGTATTGATTTTTCAAATACTTTGGATATTGTGGAAAGTAATGACATAGGTCTGTACGAAGCTGGATGAATTATTAGGTGGTTTGCTTTGGTTTTAATATTGGTATTTTATATGCATGATTCCAAAAAGGTATTAGAGTGTTAGGGCAGTGATGGCATTTCTACCTAGGTGTTTATGCGAGGTGAATATTGGATTTATGTAGGGTCCTACTGCTTATGAGGTTTTAAGGTTTTTAATAATACTTTTTTAATACTTTTTTTTAATACTTCCTAATAATACTTTTTTAATACGTTTTTTTAATACTTTCTAAGGGAGTGAATGGAGGACTTCTTGGTTGGTTTTCATCTTTTTAAAGCCATTTATTATTTGTCTGTTAATGGGAGATTATCTGTTTGTGACTAATTTTTGAATAGTGTGATATAAGAATATTGCATTGGTATTTTTGACTGGTAATTTTGTTGTTTTGTTTACAGATGATTTCGTAGGTTAGTGGTGGTTGAGTGTGTGAAGTGTGGATTTTTTTTTTATTATTATTATTCGGAATATTTTCCAAGTGTTAATTTTGTTATTTAGTGTTTGGGTGTATACTGTTGCCAATTCTCCTTCTGAGTTAAGTTGATCGGATTGTTTATTTTATTGCCGAGGACTATAAATTGGTTTAATTGGTTATGATTCGGTTGTCTGTTTTGTCTGAGGGTGTTTCTTTATTTAATGATGGTCAATTTCTGGTAAAAAGTTTGGTTGAATTATTTACGGTGGCCATATATATATATATATATATAAAATATAATATATATGGATATATATATATATATAATAATATATATAATATATATATATATATATTATAATATTAATATATTATATATATATATATATATATATATATGATGCCACCACTCCATGGAGTTGACTATTCAACCCAGTGTGGCACGCTACTTTGT
>JABUQX010067055.1:5000-15000 GCA_015478945.1 Trachelipus rathkii | reverse complement strand
CGTGAAGATTTTTTTAGGTTTATTGTCTGTTGAAAGCACAAAAGAAAAATCTCTAGCGGAGGCAATAAATACTACGAGGGTTGAAATAAACTGTGACTTTCTGATTGGACAACTACGATGATAGCGCAGCAGCAATGATGAAAGTTTTAGAGGTGTTCAAACTAACGAAATATAAAGTGTGATTGTATGTATATTTGCTGTTCATATTTACATGGAGTACAACATATTAGAAATCTATTGGCACAGTGATAATAACTGGACACTATTTTAACTGGACAATATTTTAGGTCACCAAGGCGGACAACTTTTTTAATAGAAGTATTTTAATAGGAAAAAGTTTTCCAGAGACTAAATGGACAAAAACTACCACGAATGTGTGAAACAAATTGGGTAAAAAGTTAGGATTGATTATTACGATTAAAGAAGTTTTTAAAGCAAATATTGAAGCTTGAGATAGATCAAGATATTGAATCTTCTTCAAAAACTTCAAATTTTTTGAAATCTGTTATGACGAGTAAATTGGCAATAAGTTTTATTGTGATTTCAACTTGAACTGCCATCACTCTTATATATTGCAGTCTCCACACATTACTTTCAAAAACTGTTCTTATAAATCATATTGAAAATGTAGTGCTTGATTTGAAAGATTTTCCAAAAAGATCAATTAAAATTTTTTAAGCCATTTGTAATTTGCAACAGAACTTCTGCTTTCTGGTAATTAATTAACGAAGAAATGAGAATGTCTCGTGTCAGAATCAATGTTAAATGAAAAAAAAACAAAGAAATTGCAATCCGTTTTCTTGATAATTTTTCATTCAGCTGGAGAGCAAGCTTTTGAGCCAAAGATCCATCCTTACCAATTTCTCTTAAAATTCTGAAAAAATGTTTAAAATTTTTTTTATCAATACAGTCACATTTTGATCGATACGGATTCTAGCATCTATATTACTCGCATCGTGCACTCACTACTGAAAGGTCTCAAAAAAAACTTTCTCAACTAGACAGGGAATTAAAAAACTGAACAGAGCTTGCTTTAAGAGAGCAAGAAATTTTGTGTTTGTATTTCTATAAAATTGTCTCATTTTTGAATTTTTGGAATCTCTATCAATCAGAATATTTTATTCCCTTTATTAAGTAATATATATATATATATATATATATATATATATATATATATATATATATATATATATATATATATATATATATTAGATATATATATATATATATATATATATATATATATATTAATCTTAAAACCCCCTGAAAAAATATTTATGACTATATATAAGAAAAAGTAAAAAAATATATATATATATATATATATATATATATATATATATATATATATATATATATAATATATATATATATATATATATATATATATATGTATATAGATATAGCGTCAGAAAGCCTATTTAATATGCGAATAATCCAAATATTTTTTTGAAACAAAACAAAGCTAATCTATTTAAAATATTAAATTTCTGATATTTAAAATAATAAATTTTATATGTTTATAATTTATATGCTCATATATTTTTTTATATTATTATTTATTGAAATGTTTTTACAAAACAATTTTCTCTCTTCTCTCCGTATATATATATATATATATATAATATATACAAAGAAGAAGATAGTTATTATGTTATATTATTATCACACATCTACTATATGTGTTTGTTTATGTTGTTATATATATATATATATATATATATATATATATATATATATATATATATATATATATATATATATATATATATATATATATATTTTTATATTAAGAAGAATATATATATATATATATATATATATATATATATTATATATATATATATATATATATATATATATATATATATATAATATTGGACATTTTGTTTAACCTTTTGCTTTGGCGCTAAATATATTGAAAGCCTTCGTAAATATCGATAAAATCTGGCGTAAATCTTTGATTTATTAAGCTTCCCATTGTGGTGTCCTTGTTACTGATATCCTTTCCAGTCATTCTATAACTGCTGTTGTAAATCGGTCAACGTTCGTTCATTCTTTAAAACAAAAAATGAAGTGATAAAATAAAGTGATCTTCCCTAGGGTTCTGTTCTATCCCCCAACTTTTTTTTATTTTTCCTTTTAATTATTGACCTTCTAGCTTTCACTTCGCCGCCTATTCCCTTTGATGCCAATTACTTTATCCGTCATCTCCTCTTTCATTTTTGAATGATGTTCCATTTCATCGCAAATAGCTAATGCTGGAAAGAGTAACTGACATCTTATGTATTTTGTGTCTCTAATTGTTGCAAAGAAAGAATGGTTTTCAACGCTTCGAAAACTTTGTTCTTTCATCTTTCTACTCGACCTAATTTTCTACTCAGCTGCAATATTTAAACTCATATTTTTCCATTCTTAGTTTTTTTTTATGTTTCCTTTTCTCGTGATTTTTCCTTTTTCTTTTCTCGTCATTTTTCTTTTTCCTTTTCTCGTGATTTTACCTTTTCCTTTTCTCGAGATTTTTCCTTTTATTTTTCTCGTGATTTTTCCTTTTCCTTTTCCTTTCCTCGTGATTTTTCCTTTTTCTTTTCTCGTAATTTTTTCTTTTCTCTTGATTTACCTTTTCCTCTTTTCTCGTGATTTTTCCTTTTCCTTTTAGCATGATTTTTCCTTTTCCTTTTCTCGTGATTTTTTTTTAGAAGAATCATTAACTCACTTACTAAAGAAGTTTCTCCGAGGTTAGAAGTTTTAAGTAGAGATGGGCAAATTTGTTCTTGACTCTGAGCCATGATTCACCAAAAATGTGTAAAAAATATAGATCATGTATTCCCTATTGGTTCTTTTTATTTCAACCGACCAAATATTAAACAAACAAATAAACACGTCATGTGACAGATGTCAGATTCGCCAGTTATGAAAAAATATTAGACATGTCTTAGCATTACTTAGTAAATCCGACATCTTTTCATTTGATATGTTCATTAGTTTGTTTAAAATTATTGCAGTTGAACAAAAAAAAATAATAATGAATACTGAACCCCCCCCGGCCAAGAACAATTTCACCCATCTCTAGTTCTGAGGCGTTAAAGAACTTTTTTACACCATCTCAGTTGCTTGATCTGTATAAAGTTGTTATTCGCCTTTTTGTGGAGGATGCCTCACATATATGGAGTGTTTTCCAACACATACAGATCTCCTTGCAAAAGAAGAGTCTACTTGTTTTCTACTTATTAATTTTGTTGCTCTTTGCTCATTCTCTCCAGTCATTATCTAGCCACTAGAACAATTGTGTGTCACTTTCATAATATAATCGCAATTACAAAGTAAACTACTCTACTAAACTCTCCAGTCGCGTATTTCCTCCTTTGAAGGTTTGAGGGGTACTCATGATGCGACTCAGGTTTTTCCTTACTCGGTTCATATTCTCAGTATTCACACACTTGACTAATATGCTCGATTTTTACGTGTGCTCTTCATACTAGTAGATCTGAAACGCTCATCTTTTATCTATTTTCTTCACTTCCTTTTGACTTGCGGGGGGGAATGAGTAAAAAAAAAAGTAAGTAGATCTGTAATTAATTAAAAAGTATTTCAGTTCTCAGTTTTCAAACTTTATTTTAATATATATATATATATATATATATATATATATATATATATATATATATATATATATATTTATATATATATATATATATATATAGTATATATATATATATATATATATATATATATATATGTATATATATATATATATATATATATATATATATATATATATATTATATATATATATTATATATATAGTTATTATATATATATATATATATTATATATATTATATATATATGATTATTGATTTATTTATCATATTATATATATATATATATATATATATATATATTATTACATATATATATATTATTTATTATATACATATATATTGTTATTATATATATTATATATATATTATATATATATATATTATACATATTAGTATATATATTTATATATATATATATATATATATATATATATATATATATATATATATATATATATATATATATATATATATATATTATATATATATATATATATATATAATAATCTCATATTTATTTATTGAATATTCATTATTTATTTTTATTTATTTATTATATTTTTATATTTTTGTATCTGAATTTTATATAATTATTTATCTGATTTACCTATAATTATTTATCTAAAAATGTATTTAAAAAATTATTAATAAATATATTTATTTATTTAAAAATTTATTTATTTGTTTATCATATTTCATTGTGATAAGAGTAATCCGACATCCAATTAAATTTGAAATTTCTTTTTTCAATTTCAATCAACATTAATGAATATTTATCAAGAAAATTGAATATATTCCTATTATTAATTTTATATTCTTTAGACATATATTCACATTTTTTTTTAAATATATTATTTTATATTATTATATATTATATTCTTTAGACATATATTCACATTTTTTTAAAATATATTATTTTATATTATTATTATATATTCTTAGACATATATTCACATTTTTTTCTAAATATATTAAATTATATTATTAATTTTATATTCTTTAGACATATATTCACATTGGTTTCTAAATATATTATATTATTAATTTTATATTCTTTAGACATATATTCACATTTTTTTTCTAAATATATTATTTTATATTCTTTTAAAGATATATTCAAATTGGTTTCCATGCTTCTATTGAAGCTATTTGTATTCAATCCGATTTTGAAAGGAGATGCAATCTTCTTTCGTTCGAAGAAGTTTTGGTTCCCTTCCTCTGTTGGTATTTGCCATCAAAAGCAAAAGTTGAAGTGGGAAAAATAATATATTCCTACTTAAAGAAAAGTACGACCTAAATGACAAGTTCACACATTGAGAGAGAGAGAGAGAGAGAGAGAGAGAGAGAGAGGTATATAGAGATAGAGAGAGATATATATATATATATATATATATATATATATATATTTGTCAGTTGCCAGCAGGTTTGCCAGTTAGTTAGTTAGTTAAGCCAGTTAGTTAGTTAGTTGTGTTGTGTGTTAGTTAGTTGAAGTTAGTTAGTTAGTTAGTTAGTTAGTTAGTTAGTTAGTTAGTTAGTTAGTTAGTTAGTTAGTTAGTTAGTTAGTTAGTTAGTTAGTTAGTTAGTTAGTTAGTTAGTTAGTTAGTTAGTTAGTTAGTTAGTTAGTTAGTTAGTTAGTTAGTTATACATTTTTAACCTAATTAATATTTGGTGAATATTCAAATAGTATCCTAATTACCTACTGTAAGAATACAACGATATTTCTAGTTTTTCCTTTATAGAAAGTATGATTGTTTCCGTGAGGAATCATGACGACTCAGCAAAATAACCATGACAATCTCTTAGGCCACCAGATGGCTCCGTTTAACAGTCACAGTTTATCAAGAACGCCGTTGAAAAACTTTTTGAGATTTTCCAACATACGAAATTTGCTCGGAACATCTTTAACTGACGTTTAAAATTATTATTATTATTATTATTATTATTATTTACCTATTATTATTATTATTATTATTATTATTATTATTATTATTATTATTATTATTATTATTATTATTATTATTATTATTATTATTATTATTATTATATTTATTATTATTATTATTATTATTATTATTAATATATATATATATATATATATATATATATATATATTATATATATATATATATATATATATATATATATAATATATATATATATATATATATATATATATATATATAATATATTATAATATATAATATATATATATATATATATATATATATATATATATATATATATATAAATAATTGTGTTGTTTGGCTTGCCGAGTTTCTTACATAAACTTTTGCTTGTTTGCTGATGCAGTTCTTTCCCGTATTGATTTCTTTTCTTCTCTGTTTGTGGAAAATACTGAAATAATTTTTTATTATATATATATATATATATATATAAATATATATATATATATATATATATATATATATATATATATATATATATATATATATATATATATATATATATTATATACTATATGGAATAAATTTTGGTCAGCAGGAGACCTTCACACAATAGTTTACAGACAATATCTCCGTCCCTTTTTAGACCCACGCATCACCTGGCTGGGCACCCACAATACCACAAACCAATACCCACAAATTAGAAAGAGTACAAAACAAAGCTCTTAGAATAATAACGTACTGTCTTCCCACCACACACCCACACACCACCTGCTGACTGAAAAAAATCCTCCTTATAAAAAGCCCATCTTGACATGATGGGCTGTAATTTTGTAGTAGATCAATCAGAATAGAAGGAAGAAAATTACAGCACGGTATTTTTCTAACTTATACAACTCCCTTCTATTACCACCACCACCACCACCACCACCAGACATCCCCATTATTAAACATATTTATACCCAATTAGCCCCAGGAACGAAATCCGCATACGCAGCTAACATCGTCCTTCAACGGGGACTTGCCAAAATGGTCGACAGGATAAAGGGGCGACACGTCATCAAAAAAATTTCAGTACAGCCCACCGCAGGCGTTAGGATTGGTTATGTTATGTTATGCTATGTTAGGTTAGGTTAAGTTAGGTTAGGTTAAGTAAAGTTAAGTTTTGTCGGATTCGTTAGAGAAACTCTAAATAATCTATTTTTTTTTTTTTTTTTTTTTTTTTTTACAACAAATTTTAGACCGACAATCACGAATAATACTGTCCCGTCTCAGCTCTGGCACCAGGAATATAAATTTAGATTTCATAATGCACCCTCCCCCCCCCTTACTGTCAGAAAATGCTCTTCCCCAACAAATGACGACACAAAAACATCTCTTATTAGACTGCTCTTAACTTAACGAACACAAGACGTAACTTTGCTACCCTTATTTTAGCAGATCTCTGGGCCCGGCCTACAGTTTGGTCGGAATATGTCGGTGCCGAACGAGATATTCAAACATACACACACACACACATACATATATACATACATACATACAGACAGACATACATAATATATAATATTATTATATAATATTATATATATATATATATATATATATATATATTATATTATATATATATATGTGTTGTGTGTGTTGTGTGCTGTGTGTGTGTGTGTGTGTGTGTTTGTGTGTGTGTGTGTGTGTAGTATTTATGTTTCTGTGTAGGTTTGTATGTGTGTGTGTGTGTGCGTGTGTGAGCCAACGAAAAATTCAAACTTATATCCATCTGTTTCTTTAATCCATGTTAGACAAGTTGCTTTTCGATGCCATTCTTGTCATTTGTGGATGCGACGATGCTTAATTAAAACCCCGTGCGACGGATCCAGTTTCCTTCGTCCGTTTGAAGGTGCGGCGGACTCTCCTCTGTGGCCCGATCGGAAGATGGAACTTTGATTGCTGGTAGCTTTAATTTTTTCTGTCGTTTTTTCTTAAAGTTTTGTTTACTATTTCTATTCAAAAAAACTATTTCTATTCAAATTGAATGTTATTTAATATATATATAATATATATATATATATATATATATATATATATTATATACTATATATATATATATATATTATATATATATAATATATTATAATTATATATAATATAATATATTATATATATATATATATATATACTCAATCTATATATGTCTATTATAATATATATAAAAAATATATATATATAATAAATTTTATTAATATATATATATATATATATATATATATATATATATATATATATATATATGTTTATTTAATATATATATATATATATATATATATATATATATATATCAATGGTTTACACACTGGGGTGCGCGAGAAGGGTGAAGAAAAACCTTAAATTTAATTTTTTGGTAATTTTTTTACACAAGTGTTTCAAAAAATTTCAACGAAAAATAAATATATATTATATATAGTATATTATATATATATATATATATATATATATATATAATATATATATAATATTTATATATATATATATATATATATATATATATATATAATAGTAAAATATACTGTGTTAATAATAATAATAATTAAAATAATTAATAATAATAATAATAATAATAATAATAATAATAATAATTAATAATAAAATAATAATAATAATAATATAATAATAATAAAGGTTTGAAGCCAGGATCATATTGCAGAGTCGATTTTCTTTCAAATTGAAATTATATCCCATTGATGAAATGTCAAATACAGGACAAAAATATTTAGATTTGAATATATATATATATATATATAATATATATATGTATATGTCTTTATTTATATATTATATATATATATATTATATATATATATATAATATATATTTATATATATAATTATGATATATAATATATATATATATATATATATATATATATATATATATTTAATAATATAATAATATATATAATATATATATATATATAATATATAGATAATATATTATATATATATAAATATATATATTATATATATATATAATATATTATATATATATATATATTATTATATATATATATATATATATGACATTTATAAGTGGTTGACTTTGTTAATAGGGGGAAAAGGGGTTAGGTTAGGTTAGGTTTTTAACCCTATTATTTAATGTATTTACCCTCAGAACATTGAAATTGTTATATTTTTTATTGATTTTCGTTCTTGGAGTCAATCACTTATAAATAGCATATATGTAATATATATATATAATATATATACATATATATATATATATATATATATATATATATATATACATAATATATATATATATATATATATATATTATAATATATATTATATATATATATATATATATATATATATATAGGGGATCGAAAAATATATACTTTTTAAATTTTTTTCTTATTCCACGTAGTAGTAGTTCTATATGTCATTCTCAGTAATATATTATAATTTGAAACATCTTCGACCTCCCCTACCCCTCGCAAAGATAACCCTTTTTCCCCCCTAATTTTTAACTAATCTATCAAATCATAGCTTATATATCTTTTAAGCCCTGTGTAGTTTTAAGAGTGTTATTTTTTTTTAATCTGCCTATTATGCCTTAGGGATACATGCTACCACTTCGCGGTGCCACGTGTGTACAGGGCACTGTGAAGCATGCACTGGCGAATCTGAAATGCCCTTAGATTAACAAGCAGTAATAGATTTATAAATAACCTAAGCCATATTTCATTTTAATTATTTTATTTTTTTTTTCAGATAAATTGTATTATAATTATCATTCACATATATATATATATATTAATATATATATGATATATCTAAAATATATATATATATATAATATTTTATATATATTTATAATATATATATAATATATATATATATATATATATATATATATATATATATATTATTATATATAGTATATAATATAATAATAATAATAATAATAATAATTAATAATAATAATTAATAATAATAATAATAATAATAATAATTAATAATAATAATAATAATTAATAATAATAATAATAATAATAATAATAATAATAATAATAATAATAATAATAATAATAATAATAATAATAATAATAATAATAATAATAATAATAATAATAATAATGTCAACAAGAATCAAAACACATAGCTCCTCAATAGGGCATTTTACACCCTTCCCAACCCCGATGACCCATTCAAAGTCTGATGTCCTCTGTAATAAAGAATTTAAAAGATGTAAAAGCTGCAATAGCAATATAATGTTATAGAATTGTAGCAAAAGATGTCGAACGCATTTGGGATCTGTTTTCATTTCCTCATATATCATTCGAGGCGGTTGCTATGAAAGTTGAACGCTTGTTGTGTCAACTATAAATCTAAATAGAGTTGCTGTCAAAACAAAGAAATGATTATTCTATATGTAAACAAAAGAAATAAAACTTTCGGTCGGGGAAAAAAACATTTCATGGGATGTTTGAAATATGTAC